>CAAKHB010002616.1:1905-18506 GCA_901007665.1 Aeoliscus strigatus
ACAGCCTCCACAGTTAATACAGTCTCTACAGGTTGGTACAGTCACTACAGTCAATCCAGGTATACAGTCATTACAGTACAGTCACTACAGTCACTACAGTCACTACAGTCACTACAGTCACTACAGTCACTAGTCACTACATTCGCTACAGTCACTACAGGCTAGTACCATCACTACAGTCATTATACAGACAATAAATTAGTGTTTGTTCAGTCATCAGCTGTGAACACGTCTCTTCACATTCTCCTCAGGAAGAAAAACAGATTTGGGTAGGATCTCTCTTTTTCCTCACACACATGCACACACACACACACACACACCTCTGCTTTGACTCGCTCTCATTCTTCTACTAACCTGAAGCCGCTGACGTGCTGATCCTGAATCAGTCGGTGACGTGAAGTAGACCAAAGTCAGAGACCAATTTACTTGTTGGTCACACCAGCAAACACTCAAACTCGATTGTCAGAGCTTGTGTCCTTTATGGACCCCAGGAAGATTAGCTAACCAATAAACAATCAATAAACCAGAAACACAACACAAACAAAAAGTGCTTGCCTTTTAGTTCCTTTAATGTTCACAACCCGCCAGGTACAAATCTCTTTGGATGAACCTAACAATGTAACAGTGCTTCAAATAAAAATAAAAAAGAATAGAAATTGAAATTTAAAAATTACAATTAAAATACAAAAATGTAAATGAAATTACGTCCATTAGACTGGTTTATTGTTGTAGTTGTTGTTTATCTTACCAGTTGTTGGAGCAACACATTGCCAGTCTTCTTTTTTCTCCGTTATCTCACCTCCTCCTCTGTTACCGGTATTGTTTTGTTGTAACGTTCTGACCTGTGATGGACGTGTCAACTGTTGGCCATTCCCCCTCCTGTAGTCTGTTCAGACAAACAAACACATTCCAGTCAGACGTCTTGTCACAAAGTGACAGATGCAGTAAAACGTTTTCTGTGACAGGTCTTTCAGTGCGTATGTGGAGGCATCGTCAACACTCGGCGGAACCAGGACTGTTTTCATCTGGAGTTGTTACATAACATCTGTCAGCCATGCTTCCTGTCCAGCATGTGATTGCGAATCTATCCAGAACACACTGAAACTTGAGCAAGCTTTGGATTTCACACAGAGACACAGACACACACATACAAACACACAAACACAACCACATGCAATCCAGAATGTGCCAACTGCTGCTCAGTTTTTATGTTTTTATTTTAATGAATTTGTGGACGGTCCACCTCACCTCCTTATCATCCACTAGGTTTACAACTCGTCCTGCAAAGAACCTTGTTGTCAAAGTGAGAACCCTGCCCAGGCCCAACCCCACGTTCCCCTCAAGTAGATGTATGTTTTTCTCCTGGCAGGCACTGGGGGTGGGCGGGACCTTGGAGTGAATGGGCAGGGCTTGGATTGGCCAATGTGACTAAGCCTGCTCAGCTTGCTAGAGAGGAGGAGGTTGTTCAGCGAGGCGGAGCAGCAAGTTTTCCCTCTGCTGGGTGTGTGCCTGTGTGTGTGTGTGTGTGTGATGAAGTGTTCATGACGGCGTAGGATCGAAAAACATCTGTACACAGGACATACACAAACGAATGGTACGTACGTGTTTGGCTGTTTGTACATTTGTTCTCTTTTCACTCTGTGTGTGTGTGTGTGTGTGTTATATATGTGAGTGTAAGCTTCAATCTGGTCCTTGGGGGTGGGGAAATACTCAGAAAGTTTGCAAAGGGGCTTTTGTACACCACGAGTTGTTGCCTTGGAAACAAAAAACAGCTTTGGAATAAACAATGGTAACTCGTGTGTGTGTGTGTGTGTGTGTGTCAGCGCTCCTCAGGACCTGTGCTGTCTCGTTCAATGTGGGTTTGGCTGCAGCTGCATGGCGAAACTTGCTCTGTGTGTGTGTGTATGTGTGTGTGTCTGTGGGTCAGGAGCAGCTGAAATAAACTGAACGTGTCATCAGGTGATGAGCATCATTATCATACACCATTATTGTGTGTGATAATGATGTTCATCACCTCATTGTTTTTCGTTTTATTTGACTTCATTGAATTACTTTCTTTTGGTGGGCCTTCCTTGACTTAGAGTTCTGCCATGCCTCGGACTGTTTGCTTTGTGAACAAATAGAAATGTTGAATTGTAAAGGATAATTGCAGAAACATCAGTGTCCGCCACTGACACATCTGTTCAGTTTGTAGTCTGAGTGACACAGACAAGTGAGAAATAATCCTCACATCAGGAGCTCATTACTGAGAGCAACAACATGAGTTTGTTTCATCTTGAAATGAGGAAAAACACCATCGCCATCATATTAAAATAGGCTTTGTCTATTAGCTGGAACAACGGTCACTGCAGCTCTGTGGAAGCTGACTCCAACCTTCAGCTCAGCGTCAGGACGAACCGATGCCTCAGACTGTCACTGACGTCTCACAAAGCAGCTTTAGTGAAAGACAGTGAAAGTCATTTTTCAGGCAAGATTAGACTGAGCTGATTCAGGAGTTCACTGAAACTGCTCTGTGAGTCCGTTCCACAGAGGACCAGGACCGTATCGGTTGTCCACCAGTTGTCTTCTCCTCTGACATTTGTCCACCAGTTGTCTTCTCCTCTGACATTTGTCCACCAGTTGTCTTCTCCTCTGATATTTGTCCACCAGTTGTTTTCTCCTCTGACATTTGTCCACCAGTTGTCTTCTCCTCTGATGTTTGTCTACCAGTTGTCGCCTCTGACATTTGTCCACCAGTTGTCTCCTCTGACATCTGTCCACCAGTTGTCTTCTCCTCTGACATCTGTCCACCAGTTGTCTCCTCTGACATCTGTCCACCAGTTGTCTTCTCCTCTGACATTTGTCCACCAGTTGTTTTCTCCTCTGACATTTGTCCACCAGTTGTCTTTTCCTCTGACATTTGTCCACCAGTTGTCTTCTCCTCTGATGTTTGTCTACCAGTTGTTGCCTCTGACATTTGTCCACCAGTTGTCTTCTCCTCTGACATTTGTCCACCAGTGTTCTTCTCCTCTGACGTTTGTCCACCAGTTGTCTCCTCTAACATTTGTCCACCAGTTATCTTCAAGCAGCAACTTGCTTACCAGAACTTTCCTCTCGTTTTCACGTGTGTCTGTGGTATGTTGGGTGTGGCTCTGCATGAGTCATCACTTTTTAAACAGACCCTGCTGCTTCTACTGCTGCCTCTTCTGCTGCTGCTGCTGCTGCTGCTGCTGCTGCTGCTTCCACTACTGGTTCTGCTCCTTCTAATGCAGGTTCTGGTGCAGGTTCTGGTGCTGCTGCTGCTCACATGCTAATGTCTCATGATGTCTGAAGCCTCATCATGAGAACAGGTGGGTTTTGAGTTTGAATTTGAAGAGGGACAGGGAGGTCAGATTGCAGATGTCTGTGGGAAGGGAGTTCCAGAGTCGGGGGGCAGAGCGGCTGAAAGCCCTGCTCCCCATGGTGACAAGACGGGCGGAGGGGACAGAGAGGTGGATGGAGGAAGAGGATCTGAGGGAGATGTGGAGAAGGTCGGACAGATATGGAGGGCCGAGGTTGTGGACCAGCAGGAGTTTGGATTCAATCCTTTGCTTGAGCGGGAGCCAGTGGAGTTGCTGAAGGATGGGGGTGATGTGATGGTGTGAGGGGGTTCTGGTGATGGTACGGGCAGCTGATTATATATTGTATAATACATTTATGTTGCTTCTTCAGTGCATGCAGATACATGATGTGTAGGTGAACGAGTGCCGGTACTCAGCGATTGGCCCGTTTGCATCACGTGACTTTCCAGCTCTGAGCATCACTTCTGTATTTACGATGAACAAAGAACCGCAGGTGAACTGAACTGTGATTGGTCAGAGGAACGCGACAAACAACTTGTTCTAGTTAGTGCGGTACCAAGAAGGAAACACTGAGAACACTGAGAAGCAGAAAAGAACACTGAGAAGCAGAAAACCTGAAACACAGATTCAACAAAGAGAGAGACAGACACACACAGAAGAAGACACGATCATGACGACATTAAGAAACAGAACGATCACAGAACAATCCTCAGCACAAACTTCACAACAAGCATTCACTGGAGGCACTTAGAGCAACATTCACATCGATGACGCTGCGTTTTTAAAAGTGTGTGTGTGAGGAATGCAGACATGCTGCATGTTGGACTCACAAAGCTTGTCAGAGTTCAGATGGTTCTCAGGTCTGTGCAGTTCCACCGAGGTGACGTCACCTCACTCCACCCGACCTGAGTGTGTTGATCAGTGGATCGGATTTGTCTGATGTTTGTTCATTTTCAAGAACATCGTTCAACTGTTTCTTCTTTCAAATCTCAGGTTATTTTATTTTTTTTCCTATTTTTTTGGCATTGTCTCCTTCATTCACCATCACTAGTTGTGTGTACAGTGATTGTACAGTGTGTTTGTGTGTCGTGTGTGTACTATTTGTACTGCGTGTGAGTGTGTATACTATATTTGTGTACCAGTGACATGCAGTGAGGTTCATGTCTGGTTCACTGATTTCATCCAATCAGATGAACCTGAATGTGATTGTCAACAGTTAGCGGTTGTTTAAAGTCTTATATCAACATTTTTTACACATCCAAACTGATGCACATAAAAAAGAATATTTAATTAAAAAATTTATTATCTTTTGGTCTGACCTTCCCTTATAGATGAAGTCTATGCGCCACTCCTTCTGAACAAAAGCATCCAAAATTGTCTGCCTGAAAGGCAGGAGAACTGCTGCCTTACTAGTCTCCTCACAGCCGCTCAGCACACAAACGATGTTACAAATTTGACAAAAAAATATATTGTTTACATCAACTATGTAAATTTAGTTCATATGTCCAGTGTCTGAACATTTTAACAGCGACATCCAGAGACATCCATCAGTCTCCCTGCCAGCAGCCAGCAGTCGTCAGTCCCCAGTGAGGTTCAGACAGCTGGGACTCAACACACTTCACTTCTCAGGATTTCAACAACATATGTGAAAATTCAGCAATTTTGAGTAAAATCATCTAAAATTGGCAAAGTTAAATGGAAAATAACTTGACAGTACAAATCACTGGATAAATTTAACCATTTAATATATTTTTCCCATTTTACTTTTTTTTTCTTTCAATGATGGCAGGAGAGGCACGGGCTCACCTGACTGTACTTCACTGGTGTGCACAGTGTGTCTGTGTGTGTGCAGTATGTACGTGTACTGTGTGTGTGTGTACAGTTTCTGTGTGTGTGTGTGTGTACATGTGGTTAACAAAGGCAGGTTTGGCAACACAAACACAGAACCACACAAACACGCTTCAAACAAACAGCTACTTATTTCATTTAGACACAACACACACTGTACGCACACAAACTTCCGGTCACACGAGGAAACTTTCTCCATCTGGTGACAAAGTGTTTTGGAGCGGAATGTGTCATCTGTTCATAGAACGTTGGTCACGTGTGTTAAAATGTGGTAAAATCAGTGCTGGTCCTGTCGCTCATCTGAACGTGTCGGTGTGGTGTGATGATCAAAGTGTGGTAAATGTGTTACTGTTTTGTCTGTCTCCAGTCGCAGCAGAGGCCGGCGACGCCCACACCGGCCACTCAGGTCTCCACGGTGAAGCCTGCACAGTTTGAGGTATCAGACGCTCATCTTTCGTGACCTTTGACCTCGTCCTCTCTGTGTGCTTGTGACTTCCTGTGTGTGCCCAGTGGATTGTTTTGTGTGTGACCTTTGACCTCCTGCTATTGTGTGTTGCTGTTTTTCCTTTTGATACTGGAACAGACGTGAACCGCGCGACAATGAAAACGTTCCTCTCCTGTCTATTGCAACCGGACATAACTTTTACGGACATGTGACGGAGGAGAACAATAGTCTGCAGACAGGAAGAAGTTCTTCAGGTCAGGTGACTGACGAGGACTAAAAACTTCCAGCATTTAGGACCGAGACTGATGCAGATACACGACATGAAAAAGAGGAAAAACAAGCGCCTGCTAAATAAAAAAAAAGAAACAAAAATGAAGATGTAGACAAAAGGGGCGACACAGTGGTGCAGCTGTTGCTCACAGAAGGTCCCTGGTTCGATTCTTGGTCTCTCTGTGTCTGTATGGGTTCTCTCCGCGTCTTCCCCCACCCCCCCTCCCCATCTCCATCAGCTGCTATGAAGACATTGCCCGTACCCATAGGTGTCAGTGGTCGTCTGTCCATGTTGGTCTGTGATGAAGTGGTGAACCCCATCCCTCACCCGTTGGCAGCTTTCAATAAATAAATGAATGGATGAATATAGAAGTAAATAATGAAACACTCTAACACAGAAACTAATAGGACAAAAACAAACAAAACAAGGAGACAACAAGACACAAAGAGCAAACCCCGCACAGAACCCCACGGACCTTCTCCCTAAGAAGTAACCACCAACTCACTGGGTCGCCATCAATCAAAGCAGCAACTGAAATATGTGCAGACTGTCTCATTTGTTTCAAACAGTGATGGACTTATGGACCCCCCTGCACCACCCCCCCCCACACACACACACACGGTGTGTGTGAGTCAGATCACTTCACTGACTCAGACCGTCCAGTTCACGACAGACAAAGTGGAGACAAAGAAAATTAATTTAACACGACAAACAATTTCCACTAGTCCATCAACGACTCATCGGTTTGATGTTTGATGTCTGAGAACCAACAACTGAGTGAATGAAGCTACTTTGTTATTGACAGACTCGTTTTACTTGTTTGTTAACCTGTGTGTGTCTGTCTGACCTCACTTAGTTTTCATATATTCACTCGGAGCGATATATGACCCTTGACCCTGTTTGACCCCACTAGGTCACAACAATGGTCAGCTGATGTGGTGTCAAATTGTATGAATGTTTGTCAACGCAGTCAACACACTGTGACTTTACCATTTCCTTGGTGCAGCCGAGCATCCTTTCAATCATTCCTTGGATTCTCCATTGGTTCTTTTAACTCAGCGCTTGTTGAAGTAGTTGACATCTGTCCCCCCACACACACACACACACGCACACACACAAGTGTAATGAGGGCGGTGCCTTTCTGGGCTCCTCTCTGCCTGTCTGAACAAAGGCAGATGTCTGTCTCTCTTCTTTCTTCCACCCGTCTCTGCGTCATGGAGTCATATCTCTGCGTTCTTCTGTAAAACCTTCACGTGCATTGTATTGTAGAGCGCCAGCCGCAGCGCAGTCGTCCACCCAGCTGCAGCAGGAATGTCAGCACACGTGTCTGCGAAGAAAGAAGAAGCTAAAGCTGCACAGACAAAGGTAGATGATTCAGTGGGTGGAGGCAGTTGCTAACTGGTGGTTATTTCCAGGTGAAAAAGGTGCTCAGAGTCACTGGACACTCAGACGTAGCATATCATACGTTCATTTAGGAGCTTTTTCCAGGAAGCAGGTTTAGTAAAAACCCAGAGTGCAGAGTTCGTTGTTTCACTGACAAAGGAGACCAAATGTCTTCAAAGTTTTATATGAATGATGAAACTCTGAAAACGATGATCTCAGTTCATCACTGACAGAAGGAAAGTTCTTCAGCATTCTATTCATCTGAGGGTTAGACCGGACCTCAGGTGTGTGCTGGGAACAGATCGGTTGGCTGGGTGCTGACGTGACGTCTGACGCTGACGTCTTTTGCAGGTGCAGGTGGAGGCTCCGCCCCCGGCGAAAGCCAAACAGGTAGAGATGTGTGGTCTTAACGAAGCACATTAGCATGTTAGTATGTTGTGCCGAGCTGTGTTGCATGTGCAGGTGGACGCCGATGATCCATTTGATGCATTGGCGAACATCCTCCCCTCCGCAGAGTCCATCACCCCCCCACAGCCCGTGTACACTGGCTCCGAGGTCCCAGAGGTACACCCTGTGTGAGTGTGTGTGTGTTACTGTTTGTGTGTGTGTAACTGTGTGATGCATGTGCTACAGCATGACGTCACCTCAGAGAAGACTGAAAAGTGTGGTGAGCGAGACGACACGCTGCCTCCGGGCTCCAGGCTGGAGGATCTGGTCAGTAAACGTCTTTCAAAGCTGCAGTGACAAATGAGAAGAAAATATGGGACATATGCGATGAATACTGTCAAGTGGTCCTTTAATGGACTGAAGCAGCACTGGACTGTTCTGAGCTCTAAGGAGCAATTTTAACAAATTATTAAACTTTTTAACCTTTTATTATTTATTTATAGTACTTAGTGTTATTTGAGTATTGTTGTATTTTTTTATTTTATTGTGTATTATTACTTTGATCAAGCCTCTCTGTAAGGTGAGACGTCCATTTGATGTGATTTATTGCAGCGAATCTTTCACACAGTTGCATAATTTCTTTTCCTCTTATATTTCCGTGTGTCGTGTCAGATCCACTCGTAATTCTCGGGATGATGAATAAAGTTGTTTTTCCACTTGAATTCATCATTCCAGCATCTATTTTCTCTATTTGGTCTCAAACCTGTTTGCGTGTTTCAGGCTTCCATTCCGCCAGATGTTACACCCATCGATATCCCTGTGAGTAAAACACACACGTACACGCGCAAACACACATGGCCACAAGTGGCGCACGTGGAGCAGGTTCAGAGAGAAATGCGAAAAAGCCGGGTACTGTGGGCATGGCGCCGGTGGGCATCGCCCCAGCCTCCACCCTCTGCTCGACTCATGGACACATTTGTAACACACATTGCACCACCACGACCACAGCCAGTTCAACACACAGCTCCGACATGTCGTTGTCTCGTCTTTAAGGAAAGTATTTTTTCTGCTGAGTCAGTGTTGAGAAACTTGTTCTAAAAGTCCTGTGTGTGTGTTCAATGTTTCTCCTCTGGATGGAATGTGCAGGGTGTGTCTGCTTCTCCTTGAACTTTGGTTTCCATCAGCCCACCATTTCTTTTCTGTGGACTGGGTCAGGTGTGCCCTCTAGTGGACGACCATGTGACTGTTGTTTCTGTGGAACTTAACATGCTTTTGTCTGTGGTGACTCGTTTTTTTCTCCTCAGAAACCGCTGAGCACAGACGAGGCCCTGGATTCACTGTCTGCTGGGTTCATGAGCTCCACCGCTCCGTCAGTCCCATCAGCTCCAGCTCCTCCACGGATTCAGCAGGTCAGAATCTCTATGACCTGAAGTGCTCAGGAATGTGTAGCATGTAGCATTCAGCTGTGAACTCAGCCTCCTCTCCACCCCCAGATTTCAAAGAACATACAAGTGCAGCTCACAACATTCGTTCCAATTTCACTGTTGAAAGAACTGGTGCTAAACGTCAACACATCCTGATGATGAAACGGTGTTTGGTTGTTTTCTGGTACCAGGTGTCAGTTACCAGAATTAAAATCAAAGTGTTTGAAATCTGATGAACTAAAAAATAAAGAATAAAAGACAGGTTACTGTGAGTGACTCTGCTGCTTTCTTGTTTGTTTGTTTCGTCTCCAAACGTCGTCTTGTTTGTTCCACAGAAACCTGTGGAGAGCGTTAGTGCCTCCTCCGCCGCCCCCTCCAGCTTCGCTCCACCTCCTGTGAAGGTGAAGATCCAAGTAGCTTAGGAGGCTTTCTGCAGATGTCATGTTGTTTTATTTAGGACATTCTCGTGTGAAGATGCAGCAGAAAGCAGCCATCCCCACGGCCACGCCCCCTCAGACCCTCAGCTCCGCCCCTCCTGCTGATAAAAAAGCCAAGATGGAGGATGTGGCAGATTTCTCGCTGGCAGCGGGACTTCCCACCGCTCCGTGCAAGGTGGAATGAACTTCCCATTGTGACCTCGCTGCACCGGCTTCCTGTCCGTTTTACACTTCATTCTTCTGTTCCTGAACATTTCCTGTAGATTGCTGCTGCTTCTGCTGGGAAACAGCCAAGGACAGAAACAGCTGCTGTGGCTTTGGACAAACCCACGACAGACAAGGTGAGAGACCACGTCCTCCCTGTGACACTCACTTCCTGCTGTGGGTGGTGCTGAAGTGAGTGGTGCTGCTCCTCCTTAGAGCTCCTCCATGTCTCTGGACGCTCTCAGCGCACTCGGTGAAACTTTGGCCGCACCGGAACCAAAACCCGAAGAACCCAAACTCCGACCTGAGGACATGGTCTCGGTACGAGCTAGACCATCTCAGAGGACAGATGACGTTCACACAGGGAGTCACCAAACTGTCTCGCAGGAGGACGAGCTGAGGAAGAAGAAGGGCGTGCGAGTGGGAGAGAGGGAGGACACGCTGCCACCGGACTACAGGTTCAAGGAGGACGAGCTGAAGAAGTTTCCGGCTCCTGAACCGGAGGTGAGAGGAGACCAGGTGGCTCAGGCCTCACGGAGACCAAACATCCCACCAAGCATTTCTTTTTCACTGTAAAAAAAATTCCGCAATTGTCTCTGTGTGGGCGTGGCCTCAGGGTGATCTTGTGTCCGTCCTCCTGTAGCCGACAATGAACACTGGAGACGCTCTGGACATCTTGTCAGGAGATTTCCTGTCGGCCACGGCGGCTCCTGTCGTCCAGGCTCCTGTGCCGGTCCCATCAGCTGCTCAGGTACGGAGGTCAAAGGTCAGCCCTGGCCCACCTGACAAGAGGTCAAAGGTCAGCCCTGACCGTAGCCACCTTTTGTTTCTTGCAGAAAAGCGAGGTCTCTGCAGCTGCTGGTTTGTCTTTGGAGGCAGGACTTCCTTCATTGAAGGTAACTGCCACGTTCAGGTCAGAAGCTGCGTTTGGTCGTCGAACGTGAACGTGAAGTCGCCGCTCAGATCCTCAGTGATTCTTGTTGAAAACTGAGAACCTTTCTATGTCTCCCTGTTCTAAGCTCCATGTCTCCTCAGGACTCCTCCATGTCTCTGGATGCTCTCAGCGCACTCGGCGACATGTTGGCTGCGCCGGAACCGAAACCCGAAGAGCCCGAACTCCGACCTGAGGACGTGGTTTTGGTAGAAGCTGAACGTCGTGTCCCATCCTGTCGCATTACCTGTTCTTGTCTCTCACAACCTCCTCCTCCGGTCCACAGGAGGACGAACTAAAGAAGAAAAAGGGCGTGCGAGTGGGAGAGAGGGAGGACACGCTGCCACCGGACTACAGGTTCAAGGAGGACAAGCTGAAGAAGGTGCCAGCTCCTGAACCGGAGGTGAGAGGAGACCCGTTTCCTCCAGCTTCTACGTGACAGCGGTTCTATATCAGTGTGTTTCACATAGATTTACATCCACCACTCTATCACAGACCAGAATCATTCATTCATTCATCCAGTTTGAACAATGTTTTTCAGCCATTTATTGCATTTTTTACAATTTCTCAAACTGTGGTAGTTTTTGTTCCTTATTTAATTATTCCTTCATTTTTTGACACTTAATCCGGTTACCGATCATCGGTGTGCTGGAGCCGATCCCAGCTGTCAACGGGCGAAAGGCCGGGTACACCCTGGACAAGTCGCCAGCTCATCGCAGGGCCACATGAAAGACAGACAACCACTCACGCACGCACTCACTCACACCAATTTAGAATGACCAATTAACCTCAGCATGCTTTTTGGAGGTGGGAGGAAGCCGGAGTACCCAGAGAGAACCCACACAGACATGAGGAGAGCATGCAAACTCCACATAGAAAGATCCCAGGTTAGGAAGCGAACCAAGGAACTTCTTGCTATGAGCCAACGGTGCTAACCACCGCACCACTGTGTCGCCCCTATTTCATTATTTTCATTCTAATTTGATCTCATTCCTTTGTTTCATTATTATTCTGTATTTCCTATGCTGGTATCATTCATTAGTCATTGTTAATTAGTATTTTAATATATTTCTGGTCTAATGATTTGTCTTTTCTCCTGCAGCTGACCATCGGCACTGGAGACGCTCTGGACATTTTGTCTGGAGAATTCCTGTCGTCCTCAGCGGCTCCTGTCGTTCAGGCTTCGCCTCCTGCTCAGGTACACTAATTCATGCAGAACAACACAGACAGTCAGTCACTCAGTCAATCAATCCATCATCAGTCAATCAATCAATCAATCAATCTGTCATCAGTCAGTCAGTGCTAACCACAGCACCACCATGTCGCCTGTAGATCATCTGATGACAGAAAATATCAAAGAACACTCTAATGTGTATATGTGTGTGTGTTGGGTGTGTCAGCTGTGTGTCGTGGATTTCGGGGGGGCAGCTACAGGTACCCACCACTTTTTTATTCTTTTGTTTTATGATGATATGAAACCCACCCTGACGATGATAGTGGAGTCGGTTCAGTCACCTTCATGAAACACTGTGTCAGACGATCTCGTCGGCCTCCGATCTGCTCCGTCCAAATGTCTAAACTCCTTCTTCAGTCGATGATCCGTTCTAAAGATCCGACAGAACGTAACTAACTGCTAAATGACCAGAGATTTCTGCCAACGCAACTCCATGTTTGACCTTCTTTTTTACATCATCTTAACAGGAATTTTTGTCTTATTGTTTTATTTTGTTTTATCACATTTGTTTGTTTTATGCTTTTTGTCACATTTGTTTGTTTTATTCTGTTGTCATTTGTTGTTGTTGTTTTGATCTGGTTTGTTTTGTGTTTTTTATTTCATTTGTTTTATTCCTCTTATCTCATTTGTTTGTTTAATTATTTTCTTCTTGTTTGTTTTCATGCATTCTTCTCTCTGTCAATGTTTTGCGTGGAAACAAATGTTTGTGTGTTCACCGTATCACCTGGTTCCAGACAAACAGCTGCTTTGTGTCCCAGATCAATCAACCAATCGGATGTGTTGATCTGACCTCACGGCGCCTCCTGCAGTCTCCTCAGGACTCCTCCATGTCTCTGGACGCTCTCAGCGCGCTTGGTGACACGCTGGCCGCGCCAGAACCAAAACCCGAAGAGCCCGAACCCCGACCTGAGGACGTGGTCTCAGTAGGACTCACACATTCACTCTGACATGAGGTTGAAGGAGAATTCTCCATCAGTGTCTGTTCACAGGAGGAGAAACACAAGAAGGAGAAAGCTGTTCGCGTGGGTGAGAGAGACGACACACTGCCTGAAGACCGCAGGTTCAACGAGGACCAGCTGAAGAAGCTGCCAGAGCCCAAACCGCAGGTGAGGTCATGAACATCTTCAGATGTGATGTGGCTGCTATTGTCATGATGTGAACTGATGTTCCTCCTGACGTTCCTCCTGATGTTTCTCCTGATGTTCCTCCTGACCTCTCTCCACGTTTCTCCTGACGTTCCTCCTGACCTTTCTCCACATGTTTCTCCTGACGTTCCTCCTGACCTTTCTCCTGACGTTCCTCCTGACCTTTCGCCACATGTTCCTACTGACCTTTCTCCTGATGCTCTCTGTTCCCGCTCCTCTTGCAGATGACCATGGACACTGGAGACGCCCTGGACATTCTGTCAGGAGACTTCCAGTCGTCTTCGGCGGCTCCTGTCATTCAGACTCCTGCTCAGGTGCGATGCTGCTGTCACCCGTTCTTCCACAAACATGGAGCGTTAGCTTTTACCCACCGCCTCACATTGTTCTTCAGCATCTTCCTCCAGGTTCACGTTCGTCTGTCACGTATGTTGATGTTTGTCCCACAGCCGTTCGCTCTGAACGCTCTGGCAGCGGAGTTCGTCTCGTCATCAGCTGCTTCATCACTTCAGTCTACCGCGTGTGTTCCCATGGAAACCAGGCCACAGGTAAACAGACACAACCTGCTCATCTTCTTCAGCCTTTCGCTCCGCCCAACAGCTGACCCATGTGTGTGTGTGTGTCAGCTCTCCTCAGGGGCTGACCACGCCCTGGACGCTCTGTCGGACACTTTGAAGGACATTAGCCCCGCCCCTCAGCACATCCCTGTCCTTCCCAAAGACATTGTCAAGGTAACGCGTCGCGTGTGTGGTGTGTGGAGGTGTTTGTCTTTTACAGCGGTAACTTGTGTGTTTGCACTGCAGGAGAAGAAGGTAGTTGAAGAGAAGCTGATCAAGATGGGAGAGAGAGACGACACACTGCCGCCGGAGTTCCACCCTTCCGAGGAACATCTGAAGGTGGCTCCATCATCTCTCCATCCATTTTTCCATCATCTCTGAACAAACATTTTGTTCTGTGTCGTTCCAGAAAATGGCAGAGGCAAAGAATAGCGTTGCCACGGCACCCAAAGAGGTGAGAGGCTCCGCCCATCAGCTGACGCATCCCATCAGACCGAGCTCCACTACCTGTCTCTGTCTCTCTCCCTCCCTCTAGAACGTGCTGGACGATCAAAGTGCTATGGACCTGCTGTGTGCTGACTTCTCTGCTGCTCCGAACCCGGCGGTGCCGCTTGCTCCTGCTGCAGCCACCACGAAGCCGGAAGCTCCTGGACTGGACTCGGAGCCCGTGAAGGTAACACGGAGCTCGCTCACACCTCCTGCTGGTGGACGCTCACACTCTATGAACCTTCACTGTCGTTAAGACTAAATATTAAACGTCGTGGTGAATGTTGATAGTGGTCAGAGAATTGGCAGCCATATTTGTGTCTGTCTGCCTCAGGTCCGCCGTGTCTACAGACTCAGGTCACCATCTGGTCTGGTCTGACCCTGAATGTAGAGGGAATGATTAATGGATCCACTGTAAAGCGTCTTTGGGTGACCAGAAAAGCGCTATAAAAGATTGATGCATTATTATTACTAAACTAAATATTAAAGCAAATCAGAAGCGGAAAACCTGAACGAAAATAATGTAAACTAAATAACTTTAATAGAATTTAATTGTATATCTACAATTATATTTTACACCTATTAACACAGGGCGACGTGAGTGTGAATAGTTGTCTGTCCTTCATCTGACCCATCATTGATGAACTCCTTAACTGGTGATGGACAGGATCTGTCTCATGTTTGTTTTCTCCATTCAGCCAATGGCCGCTCCGGTTCTGAACTCGCTGGCCGACACACTGCTGCCCAACGTCCCTCAGTTCAAGGCGAAGGTGTGTGACAACAAAACACGCACACACACACACACACACTCCTTACGATGAAAACATACACTGAGAATACTCCCACCATGACTGACAGGATCGACATTTACAACGCCTCCCCACACACACACAAACACACACTTCTTCTTCTTCTGGTGGTCCATCAATTCGATGATGACCATCTTCAGTATTTGTGAGTCTGCTGGTGTTTGAATAGTTCGATCCTGGATCCTGCAGATTCGGTCACAGACCGGGCGTGTGTAGGAGGTGCCGGGGGGAGCAGGGGGAACTTGGCGAGCATGCCTCTTTGCACCCTTTGCTGTCCGATTTTGTGTGCGTTGTTCCTCCATATAATCCACTCCCTGTGAGGAGTGGGAGCACCAGATGTCTTGGCAGGAAGCGAGTTCCTCTAGTGAAGAGGGGTTGATCCGACATTTGGTCTTTGAAGCGCTTCTTTTGCCCACCAGTGCTGCGTTGGCCTCGGTGTAACTGACCATACAGGATTCTGCGTGGGAGTATGTGGCTGGGCGACATCCGGACGACATACCCCAACCACCTGAGTTGATGCTGGGTCATGATGGACTCCACGCTGCAGCTGCCAGCTCTCTCTAGCACCTCTGTGTGCGTCACTCTGTCCTTCCAAGTGATGCCAAGGATCTTCTGGAGACATCTTACAAAAAAGGTCTCCAGGCTTCTCAAAGTGCGGCTGTAAATCCATGCCTTACATCCGTAGAGTAATGTGGTGATGCATACAGCTCTGTAGACCAGAACTTTGGTGTGGAGTTTGAGGTTGCTGTTCTGAAGAACCCTTCTCCTTAGACGACCAAAGGATGCTGATGCTTGTTTGAGGCGTTTCTCGATCTTGGCATCCATTGAGCAGGTGTCAGATATTATGCTCCCCAGGTAATTGAACATGGGCACGGTGAACAGATGTTGCTCTGCTGCTGTGGGGGTTATAGGGTTTTGTGGGGGGTCAGTACTGGACTGACAGAGTACCTCTGTCTTCTGGTTGTTGACTGTCAAGTCCATTCTGGTGTATGGGTGTTACAACCCGGCTCGCAGGGGAAAGGGAAGCAACATAAAAATGCCAGATGTAATAGGTAAAGTAAATTTATTGTCATGCACGTTTTGGAAAATAAGGGATAATAAACAAAACACACAACAAACTGAGGGAGAGGGCCGATGGATACTGGTCAAATCAAAAACAAAATATAACTTAAAGAGGACTCACAACGAGCTGAACAATGGCTTAGTGTTTAGACAAAAGAAAGAGAAAACAAAATGCTGACTAATGATCTCAGAACCAAAACTGACAAAAGACCAGCACCCCTGCACCTATAGAACCCAGACAACAGAGAAAACTAGAAACAAACAAAGGACTCTCTAATGGTTCCTATCTCTGGCCACTCTCCACAGTGTGCTCTACAATTTGGGCTACAAACAACAGGCTTTACAAGCAGTAGACAAAATACAAGGCATCTGCCACATCAGTGTTTCAGCAAGGCGAGCAATCATATGACAGCCACCCAGACAGAGGGAATCAGGAGGCTTTTGAAATGCACTGGTCTCAGGCGGATGGTCGTGATTGGACGGGGAGTTAAGCGCCACACCAATCAGGGAGCAGAGAAGGAGGAGCTCTCGGGATGGAAGATAGGAACGCCCCTCGGTCGCTGCACCAGTCAGATGAGGGAAGAGGAGGGGCAACTCACACACAGGGCCAGGGTGCAGACAGCTCAAAAGAGAGGAGACTTCCCATGCAGTATTGAGCTGC
>CAAKHB010002617.1:12395-29368 GCA_901007665.1 Aeoliscus strigatus
TCACAACTTGACATGGATGGTGAAGACTGATCGCTGGACACAGTTGGCAACCTGGCTGAGAGTAAAAAAAAATCAAAATGTCCAAAAGACTGAAACCATCCAGTGCCAAGGGATGGAAAGAACAGGAAGTAAAGCGTGAAAATTATAGACATACAGCATCATCAATGTGATTAAATAAGAATATCTGAATGTAGTATGTAGACTGGATGTTACAAAGAATCCAGTCAATTTCAAAATGCGGACTCCAGCAGCCCAGAATGAAGATGGGAATTCAACTAGAATGCAGCACATCTCAGGATACAAGGAACAAATCCTAACAAATCCTGACAAATACAATATAGAATTGAGAAGTGTTGGCATTTAATGTAAACTATTTTTTTTGGTGCACGCGCACTACAGGTCAGCCTCAACAATGACAACAGCAGCATGAAATAAAATCTACTTGCACCACTGTTTACTGGTGATATAGTCAATTTCCATTTGTACATAAATACACAGTAAGAGCATTCAGTGGAACATAATTGGTTTTGGTGGTGGAATTTATCTTGGATTTCCTCTTTTTGTTGTTGGTTTGATGTTGTTATTGAAAATGAGTTCACGTTCAGGTTTCATTTTAAATGACTTTTTATGTTTTTGGGTGGAGGGGGGCATCACAAAGCACAGGGGACAATTGTGATATTTTCCCAAAGAAATACAGTCTTGAATACACACATGCAGTTTCTGTGTGAGTGTATGACAGCTGATTGTGAAACTGACTGCTGCTATGCCAGGGGGGTGGCAGCTAAAATCTTGCCTAGGGCACTAAATTGGTCAGGAACGGCACTGACTTACATGGACGGATAATCTCTACGACAGAGTAGTCCTCGAGGACAGAACGGAGGATGGATTTCAGGGTAATCAGGTGTAAAATGCTGCTGTTTCCTCCATGTTACAGTTTCACCAGGTTATTACTGATACGTTTATGTGTGTTGTCCAAGTGTGAGTATGAGACTTGTGAACTCTGGGTTTACATCTTCAGCAAAGGTATTTATCCTGGCTACACGAGTTAACTACATGTGATACCACAACCCTTGAGACTGCATTTGTGGATAACAAGATGGTAAAGTAGTTATTGAGACGTGGATTGACTATTACTACCATGACTGAAGGGAAATGTACAGCCCCCACCGTAACCTAACTTCCTCTGTAGAGCGTTTTTTACTCTCTGATTCCGCTGGAAATGTTCAATGTGAACACACAACCCTGTGCAAAGTGTGAAGAGTTGCACTTCACAACCAAGTTGCTGTCATTACGGTAACGAATCACCGGCTTCCAGCAACAGAGCGAATGGGATTACCGTAATGACCCAGTGACGATGGATGTTTTCTCCTTCTCCTAGCTCCTTCTTCACACCAGGTAGAGCAGGGGTGTCGAAACAGGATAGGCGGCCCTGAAGGAACCAAGTGACACTTTTCTGATAGCTCACATCATTATGCTACTCCAAAGTATGCTAGCACAAATGTAGCACTGGGAGGATACTGATGGGGTTGAAGGATTAAGGAGGATTTTATGTTTTTTTTCCTCCGAATGTTAAATGTACAAGTAATGTAACTATTCAAATAAAGATCCTGTCTAATATTGTCAAAAGCACCCGCATTTTCCTCTCCCCACTCAATGGAATGACAAGTAGTAGGAAACCACCCGATCAGGACAGGTGAGGTCATGTTCCTAAGAAGTCCTAAATGAAGACAACAGTGGCCAACGGAATTACGACCATCGCTAACATGAAATACTAAGCGGGAAGAATGTGCCTTTATTTCCCTATGAAACTGAGCTGATGTGATGTCGCCCTGCCATGTGACGTGTCACGGCCCCATGTGGTGCTGCGACCGCGGCTGAACAGACGGTCACAAAGACAAAGACACCTCCTCCATGGCGACACTATTCATGCTCTGAACAGGTTTCATAAGAAGGATGAAATCACAGCGACTGCCAAAGACGTGTAATTCTCTGAGCTCTGAGTGAAGATCGCTTTCAAGGCTTTGTGACGCCGTGTGGGTGCGAAAAAAAGATTCTATCTCTGAGTTCCTTTGTTGTGAGAGCGAACAGGATGAGAATAAATGAAAACGGTTTATGAGATTATGTTGAAAAAGACCTATTTTATTTGGTAGATACAAGATAATAAAATAACCTGCTGGTATTTAATTGACCTTCTCTGTGTGGCTGCATTCACGTGTGAGTTTCCTTCAGGTTCTCTGCATGCAGTTGAAGTGAAGGCTGGTTCAATGTTTTAAGGGAAGAAGGAGAAGATGTGAGTGATATCATCAGTATGATGGCAAGGCTTTTAGACTGAAAGCCACACAAACAATTCACCCTTGAACACCGACGATATCTCCTATGTTGGTGCGAGCATACTTTGGAGTACCGTAAGAATGTGACTATTTGCACAAAATGACAAATGGTTGCTGAAAGTTTGTATTGGATTGTATCATATCCTATCAAATTATATCAAACTGAATCATACTGTACGGCACCGTACTGTATCGTGACGGACTGTATTGTAATGCATTGTACTGTATCCTACTCGCTCTGTATTATACTGCATGATACTGTATCTAGTACTGTATCACATCACGATCCCAACTACTACATAGTATCCTTCGTACCGTGAATCGTACCGTCATCGGTGTTCGGTGTATCTCGATGTGTATCGGATCGTCCGGTGTTGGGGAGATGTACGCCCTTAAATATATTATGTCTGGAATTCTGTTATGACCATACATAAATGCTTTGCTGGAGCCGCCCAGGAACCTCGTCGGGGACAGACCCCTCTCCGTTGTGCATATAAACCACACACAGAGGAGTTGAATGTCTGATATTAAAGGTCTCCTTGTGCGTCAGAAGCACATGCCAAAGGCCATGACAACGCATTGCTCGCCGATGACCTGGAATTAGATTGGGGTCAATGGAAGTTGTTGTTGCAGGAGCTGCAGGAACTTCTGCTGAGTCCTCTCCAGGGCTCCGTCACGGCATTAAAGACCCGATCAGTCTATCACCGTTGAACAAATCTGTCAATTTTCTGGTTCGAATCTGTTTCAAGCGTTGATACAACAGTCTTCTGGCCCCAGATGTTGCTGGAGACACCTGAGGAGCAGAGTTTGCATTTGTTGTTGGGGCTTTTTTAGTAAAGTTTTGGCTGCATGACAGAGTGAAACTGGTGACCCGACCCTGTGAGAGCATCAGCAGTTAATACCTCCTCAACGAGTTGAAGCTTGTGTGTGTGAGCACGAGGATTTGGAGAAAAAACACAGCAAATACTTACTGTCAACACAGACATCCCCGTCTGGCCGTCACTGTCTACATGCTAAGCTAAGCTAACTGTCTCCTCACGCCAATTAAGTCATATGGGTTGAGCTTCTCGGCCAGCCTTTGCCGAGAAGAATAAGAAAGAACAATAAGAAGAATGTGTGTGTGCAAAAGTAAACATGGATGAAGTTTACTGGACGAAGTAAGTTCCAGTTCAAGGTGTTGTGCAGTGGAAGTTCTAAACAAATGATATTGAGAAGGAGAAAGAAAATGGTCTGTGGATGGAGGCGGAACCATGAGCTGTGGGATAGTGACAAACACATTTCATTCCAGACTTCAGAACAGTGACCTTTGACCTTTGACTACATCTGTCAGTGTCGACTGACACCAAGGTCACATTGTAGAAAATGAGATTGGATTTACAACCACATACCAAAACAACACGAGTCAACACAAAATCCCACACTGATTTGGGACCTTTTGTCCTCAACGTGAACGCAAGCTAACAGAGTCGGGACGAATCACAGCTAATGGAGCCGTCAGCTCTCGGATTTCTGTTTATTGACAAAAAATTGCCAAATTCTTCCCTCCAACATCTGTATTTTCTTGCCAACCTTCTGAGAGACAAACTGCTGCCGATTAGTACCCACATCCAGCCACGTCTGAGGTGTAACATATCTACACAGCACAGACCCACATGTAATTAAATACCTCAATGAGCAGATTACAAGTTTCCCCATTTGGAAATTTCATTACCACTCCAATAATTGGATTCAAAATTTAATTAGTGTTCCGCAGCTAAACAGCATGTGATTCTAGTGTGAATGTGGGTGATGTCAGAGGTTTGGCAGACCTGTTCAACCCTTTGTTCTCTCTCACCTTCACGTCAAACACTGGCCTTAATCTACCCTCAGTCTGAATCTAAACTTAACCCTACATTTAGCCTTAATCCAACTTTTAACCTGACCTGACCGTTACTGAACCTAAGCTTACCTAACGTTTGCCTAACGTTAGACCCTTGAATCTAAGCAGAGTAAAGACTCAACATCGCGGACATCAGCGTCCGTCCAGCAGCACCCACACAGCTGTGTCATATCTCACTGCAGGTAGGGGGCGATGTGTTCTCGTTTTGTGGATGGTTTTTGATTGGATTAATGGTCATGTGGGTTGTCGAACATGTCGTACTGCTGACAGGCACTTGTTCAATTAATTCCCAGCGTGTGTTCAGAGAACTTTCTGTGTCCGACATGTGCAAACACGACGGTTCCAACAACCTCTGACAACAAGTATCATCTGATCTCGTTTACAGGAGCCGGATCATTCCTACGCCACAATCCAAACCTCTGTCACGGCCGGTACCTCGAATGCTTGTGATCAACAATCCAATCTCAACAGTCTGAGCCAAATCAGCTGGTCTGTGTTGTCTATGTCGCCATCTTTGTCTTCTCTTATTGACAGATCCCACTGCTGATTAGCAATGGGCTCTTGTAGGTACAGTGAATCATCCGTTAAAGATTTGTTTAAAAGACTCTATCACAGACTCGTTCAGTGCTGCCACATCAAAACACCACAGCATCTCCACTAACACCTGAAAGCGTTGCTAGATTTGGTGCTCGTCATTCGGGGTCTGAATAGTCGCTTAATGCAGTGAGTTGGCAGGGAGTTTTGTCTTCAGTGTACGTTTCATTTTCAGCTGAACTGTGATATAAACAATCCTTTCAGTCAGTGATTCAGTAGACATTCCTAGCACACTGCTGCTAATGATGCTAAAGCTACATCACTGTCACACTCAGACGCCTTGAAAACGTGAGATAATTTGTGTTTGAACACAGAACATCATGGACAGCGCTCAAGAACGTTTGTCATGTTGCCATGGAAACATCCGTGAACTGGACCGTTGGCTGCAGGTCTCGAGTTGTGCGTTGTGTCATGCTCGGCTGTGTAAAGTTGTGCTGTTTGTCCGCAGATGGGAGCGAGCGAGCTGCTGATTCCAAGCGGGTTTGAGCTCATCAGCCATAAAATCTGTGTGTTCACACTTCAGACGCCTGCGAACACAGTGAAAACCCAGCAGAAGTTTGGATACAACGACTGCGTTTTCCTCCTGAAAAACTTTGTGCGTCATCTGTTTTTGCAGCGTTTCTTCGGTGCTGTCAGCAACACAGTTTGACGGATTTCAAGTGACTGGGTTCAGAAGACGCAGGGGCAGATACTGATCGTGTGTCTTGAAATGTCTCCAGACTCTTCATACGTGTGAGCAGTGTATCGCTGCACTGACATTTTCCATTAGTTGTAATAAATCTGAAAACACTTGATGTACTTCAGACTGGGTAAAAGAGAAAATGCCTCCAGCAGCGTGAAGGGATTAGATACTGAAAGGAGTTTCTAATAATCTAATTCCAACACACACAGAACCAGTAAACCTACAACCTGACTCCTTCCATTAACCCTTCACCGCCGATGGCATCGCTGCTGATACAGTCACACTGGCATACGTTGAAGTACCATAATTACACGACTGTCAGTGCTATCAGAAAATGATTCTCAGCTTTCAGTGACCATTAGATGTGGACATCGTTGGTGTTAAAGGGGGTTAAACGTCTGTATATATTTCTGCTACTGTGTGTGTGTGTGTGTGTATATATATAATAAATAATGATAATTACAGTATTTAGGCGATAGCTTTAGCTGTAAATGGCTCGACTCACATTTCTCTTCTGGTCGGAGCTGTTATAACAAACACATTTCATTCCAGAGATTCCAGAGATAAAGTTGTTTTCATTCTGGTATTAGCGATCAAAATATTAGGAACCCTAAGCATATTTATTGGGGAAAATATTTGCACATGTGACCTCAGACAAGTTATATAATTACTACTTTACAAATATAAAACCCTAATCGATTCACAGTCCTTTACAATCCATCATCAGACGACGATTATATTCCCTGCTTCCTCTGCAGAACATAATTAATATCCGACAATAAAAACAAAGGATAATTGAATTTCGTTCTCATTTTCAAGCCGTCCAATGTGACACTTGATTAAAACGAGCGCTCCTGCTGCCTGTGTGAGCTGACAGATACGTGTCAGAGCCAGTGAAGTCGAGGCACTGAGGTGGAAAAAAAACTATTAAAGACATATTTGTCCTCACATACCATCACTGAGGGGTATACAGCATAAAATGTTTCATATAATACCGCCATAATCATCATCAGCCAGGAATATCACACACTAATTGCAAACTACTTGTGATTTTGATGCAAAAAATGAAACATGCGTCATTCAGCTCACTCATATATTTGCTTCATCAGTTACTGGTCATGCTCCTGAACGGTTTCCTACAATGTAATTCTTCCACAAAGGCTTCCCAGTGTGACCTGGATGGTAAACGTACGTGTGGGTAACCTCACTGAACCCGTGTGACATTTACACCCAGACGCATTCGGTGCTGCAGCTGAGCGACTGGAGCGAAAAGAGAGGTTAGAGATTCTAGAACAGGGTCCTGACAGCAGCAGGTAAACACGTCCGGTGACGCTCAGTTGCGCTGATGACTCAGCAATGCAGATTCATGCAAGAGCAGAGTCAAAAACTTTAAAAAAAGAAAAAAAAAGGGTTCAAGGGTTAAATGATACCACCAGCTATACTTGAGTGTGCCGTGCTGTTCGTCTGCCTCTGTGATGCTGCACCTCTGCTGGTACCTCTTCAGAAATGTAACTACGCGTCACAGCAACACGGACCTCCACAGATCTCAGCAACCGCTTTCAGAATAAATGTCATTACGACTCTACACCTGTACGCTGACGATGCCTCCTTCTACCAGACAAACTGCTTCAACAGGCCTGAAAGTTTATGGACACAATTGAAACTAGACAATCTTAACACAATCACAACGAGAGTCTATAACTGACAGTGAAGTGTTGGTCGGAGTTTTTTATTTTGGAAAAGAATAAGAAATAATGGTTATATGAGTTTAATGGTTGGCCACATCATGAATAATTCACTAGAGTGTGTTATGGTTAATGGGTTGATGGTGTTAACAGGTATTTAGCTGTATTTCACTTAGATATACAGTTATTAAAGCTGCCATAATTATTCTCTCTTTAACAGATTGGGCTAATAATGTTTTTCAGGATAAAGCCTGGACATTTTATTTGCATGAAGCAAAAGAAGATTTGAAATGAGGAAATATTGTGTGTGTGTATGCAAATGTGGAAATAGAAAATAAATAAAATCCTTGTTTACTATTATATTATACTCCATTAATAATTCAAAATATTGTAAAGTCTTCATTACAGCATTGACAATAATGGAGACACCAAATATATATATATTTTTAAAAAAGCTTGAAGGCAAAAGCGAAACCGAGCCAAAGCTCGGAGTGCAGACGTGCTGCCATGGCAACGCCACCGTGTCTTTGATGAGCAGGGAATGGGATGAAGACGAGGGAAAGGACTTTCCCCTGCTGATGATAACTTGTGACCCACGAGTGGTGGCTAATTTGCTTCTGCTGATAATTGGGTTCCTGGAGGAAAAAATCCACAGGAACCGACGAGCAGCAGTGACACTTGGTGCCTTTAAGTGTGTGCCGACATAGAAGATCATTACTTCCTCCATTTGAGGAGGAATTTTCTTTAGCACTCAGCCGAATGAGCCTCTTGGAAGGATTTCACCATTACCTTTAAGGGTATTAATTATTACGAGCCACTGTGTGTGTGTGTGTGTGAGAGAAGGTATCATTATGTAAATGAGACACTGTGGGAGGTGACAAAAGGCTTCAAAGCGACTGATGGTACAATTATTCTGTTTCTGTCACCTACCAGCTGAACCAGGAGCGAAAACACAAACGGGATCAATTTAATGTTATTGCCTCTTTTTCTCACACTATCTTTAGTTAGTTTAGTTTAGTGGCATTTGAGTTTGTCGTGCACGAGCATCAGACCCGGATTTGTTCTTGTTAAATGTGTTTGTGGTTGGTTTGGTGTCTTTGGAGTGAATGTTGATTTTTTTCTGTAAGCGAAACCTTTCTAAATCACCTGCACGTCTTTATTCACATTTAGGTACATCTAAGTACATTCTTTCTTCTTTTTTCAAATTATCTGATTATTTTTTTCCCTTTATTACAAACATTTGATTCCAAACACGTCAGGCGAACAAAACCTTACAAAACCTACCAAATATCTGTAATAAAGGAAACAATAGGAAGATAATGTCTTCACATTTGTTTACAACATCTGTTTTTAAAAAGGTCCGTGGCGCTCACAGTTCAGGGAGGTGTTTGTCAGACTCTTCTCCACTGACAACGTGTTAAAACAGGCACTTTCACACGTTCACACCCTCAGGACATTACATGGAGAACTTCTCTCCAGCTGCGGTTCCACCATCTTTGCTTGACGGCTGCCGCACTCGATTGCTCCTGTCTGGCTCGATTACGGTACCGAGCCCAGTGCCAGTGCTTTGCTGACGTCTCAGTTCGTGACAAATGACTCGTGACACAAACTGCGTCCCAACAGCAAAGGTCACTGCTCGTCACTGAAGGAACATCTCATGACATGATGTGGGTCTGCAGAGCTTCATAGTGTCACCCCAACGTGTGTAACTAATCACACAGTGTTCGCCAGAGAGCTGCGTGACATTGTTGTTAATACGACAACGTTTTCAGAGGAAATCACAAAAAATGACCAGTGTTCCCTTCTTGTGAATGAATGGATTCCAGAGGTCCAGAGTGTGTTCACGTCTCTGTAGATCAGACCGACTTCCCCTAGAAACATCAGTTTCACTCTCTATGTGACACGAGTCACATCAGATGGAGGAGGGTTGTCAACCTGTGGCCCGTGGATCCCGAGGAAACCTAGTGTTTGATGTCGGCGAAGGGATTCAGAGGCAGTTGGAGGACGTGGTTCACAACCACACAACTAGGACAGAAACGTATGAGGAAGGGATGGAGAAGATGTTGAGGACTGGACAAAACTCAAGGACCCGATGGACGATGTCAAGAAAACTGAACCCCAATCAGTACGTCAGCCTCCACGCTGGAACATTCACCAAATATATGAAGACAAACACATATCTACACACGTATCTACTGCAGGTCTGTACACAGGGGATCAGTGGCACCTGACGTACTGTTCTGGACCCTTTTACAGTCGGTTGAAGTCAGGGAACATTCAGACTAAAATATCTGGGAACTATTACTTCACCCCACGTACTGAGGTCAAACTGATCCCGTCCCAATAGAGCTTTTGTTTCTGTAGTTTGTTGTGTAGTAAATCACTCTGAGCTGCATGATATTTCACTGGGTCAAATAATGACTGAAATGTGACGTTCTGATCTATGACGATTCTTTGTCAGTGTGACAGATACAGATTTGTAGTCATTAAACTATAAATAGTCATTAGTTAGTCAATGCGCATAATGAATAAACATAAAATACAAAATATTATATATCTAATATCTATTTCAAAAAGCTGGAGACAAATGAATACGAAATATAAAAAATCCCCATAACTGGAGTAAAAACGCTGTAGTTCATGGCAAACGTGAGCGTCACATGTTTGCCCCGTGCACTGGTCCGTGTCGGTTCATGTGCTCATAGACTGTGACGGGCTCAGGTGTGTGCCTGTCGCTGTAATCAGACCTCCCTGACTCTCCAGGAGGAGACAACAAACGACTGTGACTGGACGCCGGGTCGACGTCAGCTCCTCCAGAAGCTTCTCTCCCCTGTCTGCGCTCAGCTCACTGAGGCTGCTCACACGTCTGCTGCCGTTAGTTTTCTCCCTTCCATTGATCCGGTGATTCAGAGTTGGAATCCAGACATTTAGATAAAGACCTCAAAGGTCTGCGGACCATTCCAGAAAGAAGGTGTAGTTTGAATCCTGGTTTGTTCATCCTGAGAAAACCTCAGACATATGGAACTTTAAAGACATTTGGATCGATTTGATGTTTACAGAATAAAACTTACATCATCAGTGATGTAAGTTTGTGATGTCATGATTTTTAACTGCACTTGTCAAAAGCGGCAATCATTTTCCGTTTGTCTTCCTCTGCACGTTCCTCCGTGAACATGACCAGCTGAAAGGTGACTGGAGGATGAATCACATCCCGCCAGCTGTCCCGGCCCATTGTGCTTCTGTCTTCAGAGGTCACAGGGAGCGGCCGCTCCGTCCAGCAGGGCCATGAAAAGAAGTTGAGATAGGATGACTTTATCTCCCAGGTACGGCAGACAGCACAGAGACGCTCGGGGAACAGAGAAGAACGCAGCCGGGGCACGGGTCGTCCCCCTGGAGGCTGCTGCCGACGTCAACGTGTACGTCCAACCACAGGCACCTGTCTGACAGGGGGGGGCTCAGAGGATGGCGACAGTGTGTCCAGACACAGATGGCTGCTGCCGACGGCGAGTTTGAATCATCCCCATGAGTTTCCTGGAACGTGAACCCGTTTTGACCATGGTGCCCCGAACCGAACCACTTTCACCATGTTTTAATCTCCACATCAGACCCGCTCAGAGTCAAAGAATCACCAGAATTTCACAGTGAACTTCGCCCCACCTCGGCACCCCACCCCGCCAAAATGAATGAGTAAATATCAATTGAATTATTTCACTTGTCCCAAATCCATGAATGAAATGAAAGGAAATGAAGCAAAGTGAAACATCTCCTCTTTTTAATACACTAAAAGTAAAACATAAGTATTAAACCTCTATATTTATCTAGAAATGTGAAACTATTCTCAGACTAAATTTGTTTGTGCTCTGACTGATTTGTGTGTTTGGTTCTCACTGTATGTAAAAAAAAAGCCACCTGCTGTAAAGCGTTTGCATCTGTGGTACAAATTCAGCAGGAAAGAATCGAGTTTGTGTCAAAGAAAAAAAGAAGAAAGGATCATCTCCATCCAACTCACATGGATTGGTTCTCTCCTCTGATTGGTCGTAGCTCTGTCCAATCTGTTCACTGACAGAACCTCCATCTTTCTCCATGTGGCTCTGGTTCTTCAGGCAAACATGCGACATGCTCTGACTTTCCACAGTACGAAACCAGGAGAGGCTTATCTAACAGAGAGCGTCCACTCTGTCCAAAGGTTCACAGAGGTGAAAGGTCCATGTTTGATGGTCCATGTTAGAGGAAAATACAGAATGTAAAAAGGTGCTCCCATGTGAAACAGAAATGTCTTTGTTCAGACTAAAGAAACGTTCCTGGAACATTAACTTTTGACGTCCGTGAACCTTTGAGAGAGGACGTTCCCTTTGTTTTATCAGTGTGAGAGCTTCTCCTGGTTTCATATTTTTACTTGGAACCTTGATGAGAGTGTTTCTAGGGACTTCTTGGGACCTTTTCTCTCATTTTTGTTTTGTGACAACAGACAGGTTATATCTGATTCTAGCTGACGACACAATGTGTCGGTGAACCTCTTCTGGAGCGCTAGCACGTGTTAGCGCCGCTGGAACCGGCGGTGCAGTATGGGGTGAACCACTGCGTCACCGAGCAGCTGCAGCTGGAGAAAATGACATTTATTGATTCACATCGACACCAGGTCAGACTCGGAAATATTCTAGTTCCTATTCCCATCACATCTGAACACCGTCACCGCACCGTCAGGACGAGGAAAACGGGGGGGGGGGATTTGAAGGAAGGGAACAAGAAGGGTAAATAAAGGAGTAGTGAGAGCAGTAAAAAGAAAAGAACCGAGATAATACTGATACGTGAGGAGAGTGCTGAACAGCTACTCTGAGATCTGATGCTCTTCCTCCGACTGAACCTCATCAGACTCGGAGGTCGACACTGTCAGACGGTCCTCATTTCACAGACATTTCCTGAAGCAGATGGCGATTGGCTAAATCCTTATTCTGTTGGTGAAATACTTTTTGACACAGACCGGCTTGAAGGTGCAACCTTGTCCCATTTTTAGCTTTATATATATGTGTGTACAATTTAAAAACGTATTATTGTATTGTGTTATATATAATATACAAAAGATATGTATTATATATAATACATATATATCGAGATAGAGAGCATCATCGTAAATAAATATATATATATTTTTTTTTAAATTGATAATTAATTAATTTTTTTATTGAATGTTGTCTGTTTTACATTTCCAGTAAAAGAACAAAGTTTTTTGTTCTTTTACATTCCTTTGAGTGCAGCATAACAACCCTTGTCAACTGTGACACTTGTGAATTTTCCATGCATACGCACACGCACACGCACACGCACACGCGCACGCGCACACACACACGCGTGCACACACACACTCACACACAGACACACACACACGCAAGCAGTAACGTGGAGCTGGAACTGGAACTCTGCCTCGTCCAATTGCACAATTCAGATTCCAACATGTGAAAGTGGTTAAATGAGATAACACCAACGAATACGACACCTCGGGGGCCTCAGAGACAAAGTCAACCTGTCAAACAAATACACCTGAAGCCGCCCCCCACCTCTGCTCGGAACGACCATAGTCTTTTTTTGTTCTGTCAAATGGATCTATCCACTGGTAAAGAAAGAAATGAACGTCTCTACCGCTAGTATAGACTGTCAATGGAACACTGAACGCAAGAAAGAAGCGGTTCTGCATGACATAGATCATTTATGTTTATGAAAGGAAGTCGTCACATGATTTTACCAAAGTGCTGTGATATTCCGTCTGTGACACGCAGGCGGGCTCAGACAGACGCTGATTGCTGGGAGCGGAGATGTGGATGTCGGCTGAAGAATGTCCATGCAAATGTGATGTGACAGACGTGTCTAGAACCAAGGTGAGAGGAGGGAAGGATGACAACGGGTCGGAGATCAGTGGGAGAAACCAGAGCGACGTGGGTTTGTCTTTACACTCTTCAGGAGAGAAAACCAGAGCTGAAGATGATGATGGCGCACGGAGACAAGGAGAGAATGATGGATGGGAGCAGCAGCAGGACTCTACGTTCTCCACTGGAGCACATCAAGGCAGAAAATACAGACGTCACGTTGGTTCTATCTTCAATGACTTTGTACCAGTGACATTGATGCCGCTGTGACTCCTAGTGGACACTAATGGGACAGCAGAAGAGGCCGTGGGACTCTCCCGGCGTGGACACATGACCCTCAGCATCTCTAGCAGTCGTCTCCTCCTTTCCTGACGGCGTCATGATCAAGACAACCCCAATGCAGCGTCGCCGTCACGGTGTGTTCATTCATTTAGCCTCCTTTGCTAAGTGCTAACAGTGCTAACTGGCTAATTTGAGCGTTATGACTACGTCCTACTGACGCCTCCTTCCAGCCAATCGGTGTTCAGAGCAGGGAGACGCAGCCGACGTCAGTCATGAGGACAGAACGTCAGTAGATCATTGGTCCACTGGAACCAGAACCAAGGATCAGATGGAGACAGAGGAGAACAAACACCACCCTGGGTCTGACCTTGGTTCAGACCACTTAATCCACTGTGGTTCTCTTGAACTGAGACACAACAAACAGCTCTGACAAGGTGACACTCGGACAAGCAAGGCTGAGTCACAACAACGTCACTCCTTTACTTTTTATCTTCTCCCTGCCCTCCGCTTCTCACCTGAGGTAAGAATAATCTGGATTCAAAGAGGACTTTAAAGATCCAGGCCCCCGGTACAACCCCCTGCTGGGCCCAGCTGTCAATCAAAATCTCTCAGCTTAACGTGCTGAAGGATGATTGTCCGTCTCCAGACGACGTCAGCCATCGACAGGCGCTCACGTCTCTTCAGGCTCAGCTAAAAATGACCGATGAGACATTTGTCACTGCGGATTTGGGAAGCGACCGCGGAACATATTGATCCAGGTGGTCAGGAGACGAACCAACACAGTCACACAGGAATAAATAATTTAGACTTTAAAAATAGACTTTACTTTCTCACGGAGCTGCCGAGAGGCGTTGTGTGCCTGACAGAAAATAACCATGACACGCACACACCTCGAGTTCTGCAACACTTAAGTGTCCCTCTACAGGTGTAAATTAGCATTTAGCAAGAATTTGTGTTTGTACTGTAAAATAAGAACGAAACTATGAATCTCCTTCCATGAATTCACTCATCATTTGAAAAGAACTCAAATCTTGGTGGAAAATTTCCACCACACGTGCTGTGCTGTTCCGTTAGCATGGCATGTAGCATAGCATGTGAAGAGAATGTTGTGCTGGTGTCTTCGTGGTTTCTTCTGAAGGATTTATCAGCGTCCTCTTTGTCTTCAGGTTTGTTAGCACGTGTGTAGTCGTCACCCAGCCATAGACACGCCCCACGTGGGTACCCGTCACCGGCTCGCAACTGATTGGTCAGATTGAAGAGGTAGAATCCTCTGGAACGTCTAGAACCAACGAGGAGCAGGGGGACTGTTCAGACTGCTGACGCTGTCTGGAACGTTCTGTTGCTCCTTGAACTTTGACCTGGATGAATCTTTTTGTGATTTCATTGTTCAAACAATTAATAATGGTTGGAACTGGTCTGGTGTGTACCGATGTTCCTCTGACAAACATAGCGTGGGGCCTGCTAACGAGGTACGCTGTCATGGCCCTTCGCTCCTCGCGGCTGCAGAAAACATCTGGATGTGAAGTGGAGCGAGACCCTCGGAGGCGCTGGACCAAGGCTGCGGGAAGGTTCCGGCCTCGGCTCCGTCCTGGGACTCACGCCTGCTGTTCTCCACTACTCAGGAGTCGCTCAGGGTCAGGGAGATCCACGAGTTCACGGGGAAACGGTCCTCGTTACAACTCAGAGCGGCGACACGCTGACGCCGTCTGCTCCTGTCGCTCCGGACTCAGCGGTGAGTCTGGAACATGTGGTCACACATTGTTCACCACCACATTCATCTTTTCATGGAGGATTTTTAAAGGGATTTATGTCTAAATAAGCCACGTTGGCTAATTGTTTTGTTGTCTCGTGAGGAAAATCATCTTTACTAACAGCGTCCAGGCAAACATTTATTATGTTTTCATTTTGTTTCATTTGTCTAATTTCATTCATTGTGTTTTACCTTCGCCACATTTTATATAGTTTCATTTACATTGAGACGGATCTTATTTTATTTCATCCATTTTATTCTTCTTTCCTCACACATCATGGTGTTTCCTCGGCTCCTTGTTTTGGATTTTGACAACGTTCTGACAAATTCACTGCAAGTGGCTCAGTTGACAAACACAAGTCACTGAAAGAATTCAAGAGTCGATCTGAGCAGCAGCAGTTATTTTGTGATGTAGCAATGGGCAAAACGGTCCTTTTAGGTGGACTGAATCACCAGAATCTGGTCAGTTAAAAGATTCATTCAAAAGATTCGCTCATTTATTTGATGTTATTCTATGATCTGTCATGTGTTTTAGATCATGTTTGACATTCAATGTGATGTAATCAACCACATTTATCTCTCAGTGTTCAGATGCAGTCAGATTTCACTGTCAGTTTCACTGTCACTGAGTGATTCATGTCTGTTGACTCGTTCGCAGGGAACGAACAAACTAACTAATCAGGTTCACCCGCAGCGGTTCACTGCCACACTCAGCAAAACAAATGACTCCTTTAAGCAAGTGATTCAGTACGGTTCGTTCACCCAAAAGACTTGTTTCTTCAGAAGGAATCGTTCGCAAACAAGATGAAACTAATGTGACTGAGTTTCGGGTGCCACGCCTCGAATCGTTTGAGCGAAACCTTCCGCTGCGTGATAACTCACTGCAATGGCCTCCATGTTTACGAGCAGCTTCCTCCTCTTTACTGTACGACAGAGAAACACACACACACACACACACTGCATGTTGGATTCCTGCCATCTGATCAACAATCTTGTTCTACATGTGAACTAGAAGATACGTCGGTTGGTACCCGGTGTGTTTCCGGGAACACGTTGCGGTTTTGATCGTGATGTGCATTAGCCAACATCATAGTTCATCAAACGCTCTCCACTTGTTAATCTGTAGGTAGGTCAGATCCATTCAGAGTCAAAGAATGACCAGTGTGAAATCGTCTCCACTTCAGATCAAACTGTCTGAGACTCACCCCCACCCCGCCAAAATAAAAGAATAAATATCAATTTAATTATAATAATAACAATAACATGTTAAAATTAAATTAAGCAAAAAGAAACATTTTATCTATCAAATGCGCCGCAAATAAGAAAGTATTAAAACTCGACATTCATGTGCTAAATATAAACTATTGTCAGACTGAATGTGTTTTCGTCTGTCCTCTGATTTGTGTGTGTTGTTCTTGATACTGCTAATTGTTCCATTCATCACCATCTGAATAATGCCTGTCTGACTTTTGACAATAAAGCTGTTTAAAAAAGCGCGAGGCTTTCTGTTCACGGGGTATTTGCGGTGTCTCTATTCAAGTCTTGTTACACAAACATGAATGTCTAATAATGTAGGTTTTACTTGTATTTCATCAACTTTGCGTAGCTTTTGTGTTTCTCCTGCATTATTCTGGGTGTGATGGATCTCTTCGGTGCCACAGATCGAACCCAACATTCCAGTGTGTGACAGGATGGTTCTGTTTTTCTCAGCAGGATGATGAATGTGGAGGCCTGATATAAATCAATGGTCTTAATACAGGTGGAGGCATCACTCCTCATCAGCGCTGTCTGTCACCGTTATGGATTTCAGGCTGGAATGACTCACTGGAGCTGTGGAGGAGCAGACAAAGACGCTCCGCCTCAAGGTTTATTTACACACAGTCCCATTAGAGCGGCCTCATATACATTCC
>CAAKHB010002617.1:29523-56669 GCA_901007665.1 Aeoliscus strigatus
AACGAACAAATACCACGTCTATAAATCTCCTTTATTACCCTGATGTCTAACTAATATAAATGTAGTGCTGTTTGCACCTTCAGATTCATTCCACTCACTTCAATAACAAGTATACAAGTACATGCATTTACATCTGTGCTTCTGTTGGTATGTGTGCACGTACGTATTGGTGCATGTGCCCATCCTGAATAATTTGAACTAAACAACAAGGGACTGACAAGCCGTCAGTGAACCCAATGACACCTATGAATGCATACATGAGTCGGAGTGCAAAAACAACATTTGTTTACTGAAATACAATTATTTCCTTATTAATATATTTCATTGTTGTTGTCACTTTTTACTTCAGGTTTCGTGACCTTAGATTCCTGTGACATTTCTCGGTTTATGACTCATTATGCAACGTACGGGTATTTTTTATTTTTTTAATCAAAATCAAACTGCAGCTTCCCTCCGACATCTGACATGGGACATCGAGTCTGTAAAACCCAAACGCAGCAGGGGAGGTTTCCTGACTGAAGGCAGATGCGTCGACCCCGAGTCATGAATCTGTCCTGAGAAGGAGCTATGTGATGGATGACGACTGAAGCCGCAGAGCTGCACAGACCTGGAGGCAAATACCACAACGTCTGGGTCAGGTTGGAAATTAGCAGGCTGCAGGTGACTGTGGGTGAACGGTCATCAATGTTCATCATCCAAAGACCTCAGACTGGTGGCAGCTCACACCTCCGCCCCACACCCGCTCCCTCCCACAGCCTCCTCTTCCTCCAGCCTCCTCCACCGCCCAGGACGACCCGAGGTGACCCACCTGCCCCAGTTCAGAACACAACGTCACACAACGTGTGACCTCTGATCGTGTCAGGTGTTTCCTTTTCAGTTTGTAACGTCATGTGCTGTGAAGAGCTTTTTTCAAACATACTAGTTCTATTTTTATACGAGTGTTCACAAACAACACCCATATCTTCTATCAAACCCCCCTTCCGCCTGCGATGCCCTCTTTCCCCACAGACAAAGGATGTGAGGTGCCACATGCACATTTCTGTTTTCTGACTGATTTCTTCAAGAATGTAAGCACATGGCTGCTTGACGTATACTTTAGTTACAGACTGAGACCCTTTATTTTCATGAACATAGGGACGGTGTGGGTGCATTAACTGAAGTGAGTCTCAAATAGATCCCAAGTTCTCTTTTCTCAATATTTCATTGCTATTTGTTTAGTTTGATCTGACCTGTTCCAACTTGTGTGCTGCTTTTTGTTTTCTATGTTTTGATAAAAGCATCCATCTGACAGCACCCTCCAAGTCGGTTAAAGAAATAAACTTGGATCCCGTGTTTAAATGTGCACCCCACACTGATGTTCAATGAACCAGACAGTAGGTTTTTCTATAGATATTGTTATCACAATCATATAAAAACTCTGTAGACAACACAGGTTTACAGGATGTTCTAAAGTTGAAATAAAAAAATTAAATACAATTTTTAAATTAACAAATATAAAATAAAATAACAGAAATGATTTTGACATTTATTTATATTTTCAAAATAAATGAACAAATTGTCATCCTGTCGCTTGTCGTGTGTTTAGTCCGTCAGCTGTCGCCGTCAGCGCTGGAACACCAGCAACAGATGTGGGCTGAAGCGTCAATGTGTGTTCCTGTATCATCATAAGTGACTTGAACGTTTATTAAAGTCTCTCTCACACACACACACACACAGATGTTTCTACGTCACTCTAAAACCACGATCCTCCACATTCATTTGACTGCTTCACGGACATTGGAATCCTCTGTGACGTTTATTCCGTTCCATATTTAAAGAGCGTGAGTGGGAGATGAAGCTGCTCGTCGCCGGGATCCTCATGAGCTGGTCTCAGAGTATTGTCATGTAAATGTTGATACTTGACATCAGATTTAAAGTCGCAGTGATTTGTTTATGGAATGTGCTTCAAGTGCTTCACGTCCTGCAGCGCTGCCTCAACACAGAGCTTTGATATGCAAATGAAGCGGGAGAACATATAAAACATTCAGCTTCCTGCCGCGACTCGTGTCAGACTGGGATGCTGCTTAGATTCATTTCCGACACAAAGCACCGCATTTAAACGTTAAACGCGTTAAAACCTCTGACAGGCCGACACCGGCGCTTTAAGAAGGTCTGTCTTCCTCTGGCGTCACCGAAACGCAGCGGTTTGTCACAACAACAACAACAACAACAACTGTACAACCGCCGTGTTCAAACCAAAGACAAGAGATTTCTGCTTTTAAAAGTCGAGTCACATCACGTGATGGAAGATGGAGGAAGAGTCGATGGATCTCAGCAGCCTGGACTCACTGGTCGACTCAAACCGCTCAGGGGAGCTGTAAGTGTGACCGAGGCCTCAGTGGACGGACCCACGTCCTTCCCACGACACAGCTCCAGTAGGTTTTAGTCACAGAGAGAGAACAGAGACGGAGCAGAACCTGATCTGATGGACTGAATCTCTGTGGATGATTCACACTCTGAACTGACAGAGATTAACCAACTCTAGATCAGGTAGAAACATCTAGAACGTGAGCTGTGGGTAGACCTGGTGTTTCCCTGTGGAGCTCGTGATTTCCAGCGTGGTGCCTTCAAGTACCAACCAACTGTATTCAGACACATGAGACCAGACAGCAGCTGTGAGCTGGATCATTGTCGACCCATTTCGCTTCGAGTCCGCTGATGTTTGTGTATCGCCATCCATCAGATGCCTGCAGGCGACGATCTAGAACCAAACACCAGTGAATCTGGGTTAGTTGACCACGACACACCTGAGACACCTGAGACCCCAGCCTGTTGTTACTCATCCCACCACCAGAGGGCAACTGAGCTACAATGCTCAATTATACAACTGTGCAAACTTTCTGAAACTATTCCACCGACTGATTCATCATTTCTGTTGATTTGTTTTATTTCATACTGCAAATGTTTGATTACATGTGTTTTCCAACCGTTTTGCTCAGCGTTACTCAACTAATTTATCAAGTTACCAAACTAAGTTACCCTTCAATGCTTCAATGAGAAAAGAGCTTTACTGAACTTTACAAAAAAATAAATAAGAACTCTGCTGCAGTGAAAACAAACACTTTTTTCTGACCTCCAAGTCTCTCAGAATGTGAAACTTTTGGACAGAACTGTTGAAAAGTTCTGTTGTCACAGATGAGAGGAGGTGAGAGCATGTGGGCGCTGCTGCCTCCATTTTTCTTTAGCCACGTGTCAATGACGAGAGTCACAGCCCATGAATACTGATTTTTTATTTTTATTTTTTTTGCTTCTTTTGAGTCATACAGAACACGCGCTAAATAAACACGGTACGTGGGAGTGAAATCCATCCATTGATCACGCTGACACCTGATCCATGGATCCGGGACGACAAACCGCTTTAAAATGAACATTTACAGTGAAGAGTCGCAAATGGTAAACAGAGACTTAAATCTGCATTTGAAAGACGCGTGAAGAAGAAACAACACAGCGGTCCACGAGTGGAAAGAAAAAAGACTCAATTAGCTGCCTGGCGTCTCTTCAGAACCCGTTGACGGATTATCCCCGAAGTAAACACCAACACACTCCAACCAACTGCAGTCGACTGTCAGTGATCCGCTCCCTCCGCAAACTGACACGTGTGTTCGGCTACAGATGTGTGTCAACACAAAGAAAGTGTCACTGTGGGTCAGTGTAAATGACTGACAACACCTGAAAACACCCAACACCTGTCAACACCCGCTAACATCTGTCTGTACACAGATGTCAAGACCTGTAAACACCTGTACACGGACGTTAACAACCAAACATCTGTAAAGACACACCTGGAAACACACGTAAAAACCCGTAAACACCCATGTACAACTCGGAACCCCTGTCTGTACAGACTTAAACACCTGTACACGGACGTTAACAACCAAACATCTGTAAAGACACACCTGGAAACACACGTAAAAACCCCGTACACATCTATACAGATACCTGTAAATATCTGTCTACAGACGTAAACACCAGTAAGCACCTGTAAACACGGACGTTTTCTCTTTCTCCTAGCGTCACACAACGTTTCCTGATCATAGTCCCATCATTACGGTAAAGTAAGCTAGCGCTGACGTACGTCAGCCACGTCCGATCCAAAAGATTCTACAATAATGAACTGAAAATCTCGTTTGGTTGAATGTTTAAGAGGAAATAAAGCCGGCTGCGGAGACGACGCGTCAAACGAACAAGACTCATAGGAAAGAAAAAGGAAATACAGTTAAATTAAAAATATAAAAATTGGATGCTGTCGTTTAGATCACCAACACAACAAATGGCGCTCCGAAAATGAAAAAAAAAAAAAAACTAAACTAAAAAACTCGTCTTTAAACTCGTCTCTGAGACTTTCCGACGTTTCACACACTGTCATACACATCCAGGAACGTTCTTTTTGACTCAAACATAATCGCTGGCACACACAAACACACACCAGAAAAAGAGAAGACAGTCACCTCCGTACGTAAGGACGCAGACGTACGCGAACTTTCCCTCCAAAATGGGCCAACACACACACAGACACTCACCGTGAAGCGTCGCAGCAGACCCTCGCCTCCATCTTCTTCAGTCCACCTGTCCAACCCGAGCTACAACTACTTCCGACTTTTAAAACTCGCGGGATTTCAGCATCACGCGAGAACACACCCTGCGAAGGTCCCTGCTCCTTCCAGCCCAGTCACTGGGGTTGGTGAATGAAGATGGACCTTCTTTCCCTGTTAGACTTTCTTTGAATGAATGTGTGATGATTGACCCCCGTGGGAGGAGTCATGTGTCTAAAGGGACAGCGTCAGTATTTATCCAGGATTTTCCTTATATACTCACAGGCTACTACTTGGTCCATCTACTACGCTGTCGTTTTCCCCAGCAACACCCCTGTGTGTGTGTGTGTGTGTGTGTGTGTGTGTGTGTATTTGAGAATTTACTTCAGTCTCTTTGACCCAATAACACCAACGGTATCACTACAGATACGTTCACACTACCACACTACTTCGGAGTACCGTAATTACGCAAATATGTGCTCATCAGAAAATGGTGCCTGAAAGCTGAGAAGTGTCACCCAGTTCCTCTACTTGGGAGAAGGAGAAATTCAGTCGATGACTGAATGGCTTCCGGCAACAGAGTGAATGGGATTACCGTAAATGACAGCAACATGACTCAACTTTCAGGAACCGAAGGACGTCTTCTCCTTCTCCTAGCTCCCACTCAGCTTTCAGGAACCGTTTTCTGGCACAAATAGTCACGTACGTCTGTGAAGGTTCTCAGTTATCCAGGTCATGGTCTCTTGCTGGGTTAAATCGTAGGCAATTGGACTTCTGGTTTACTGGAAGACGTTTCTCCACTCATCCGAGAAGCTTCTTCAGTTCTGAACAGACTAGTGGGGAGTCCTGCTACTAATACTAAGTTGGGTCGTTACCTCACACAAAGGAGTGTTGGTATCAGGTCCCCCTCCCTGGCTGTCAGTCGTCTGAGGGTCGTTAAGTCGTTAGCTTACCTGAAAGGGGGGTGAGTTTCGGGTCCCCCTCCATTGTTGTCAGAGTCACCTGTCGTTGGGTCACTGAGTGGTTGGAGCTGCAGGTATCTCAATGGTTTTTGATCCTCTTGGGGAGAGATCCTTGGACTGCATTGTAAGTGTTAGATAAATTGTGTCTTAGGCCCCCTCCCCTGTTGAGAGAGGGTTTCTCTAATTTAACAAAAATTGCCTCCTTAACTCCTCTCTCAAATGTCTTCAAGTAAACCAGAAGTCCAGTTGCCTACGATTTAACCCAGCAAGACACAAATAGTCACATAATTATGGTACTCCAAAGTATGCTAGCAATTTTGCAAAACACACAAACCATCCAAAAACCTTCCTGGTGCTCACCAGCTCCGGGGGTCGGGCACAGGCAGGCTGTTTGAACCCACGTGAGACGACCAGACACATGTGCATGATGAGCGTACGCTGATTGTCAAACACTCACGTTTGATCCACTGCTTCAGAGGCTGTACAGCCAGTTTTCCATCAGTTGCCTAGCAACCGTTTCAAAACCAAAAGTATGCAAATGTGGCTGTGGGGTGGTAGTCAGGGTTTTACTTCAGGAAGTCATCTCCAAATGTGAGGGGAGTCGCCGTGCAAACACAGTAGCAGCAGCTGAGTAGCAGCAGCTGAGCGGGGGGGCGGTGGCAAGGGGCGGTGGGTGAGTGGGGGGGTCCGGTGCTAGTTGGAGCAGATAAGATCTTAGATATGATACGATATAAGACATGATCATAAGAGTTGAGATATGTTGAGATAAGATACTAGATGTAAATCAATACAACAATCTAAGATACAATAAGATACATGAATATGAGTTAATATGCGATCAGAACAGATACTCAACATAATCTGATTAGATCTGATGTGATACAGTGTTATACAATATGATACAATATACTATAATAATATATATATGATCGTATGAGTTAAGATGGGCTGATATAAGATAAGATCAGATAAGATAAGATAAGATTAGATCAGATAAGATCAGATAAGATTAGATCAGATTAGATCAGATAAAATAAGATTAGATAAGATAAGATAAAATAAGATAAGATAAGATAAGATAAGATAAGATAAGATAAGATAAGACAAGACAAGCCTTTATTGTTCCACACTGGGACATGGTAACCATCATCAGATGTCTGATTGGCCGAGAACGTCAAGTCACATCTAATTATCATAGACAGCGGATAGCACGGTCGACTCACAGCGAGAAGGTCCGTGTCTGTGTGGGTTCTCTCCGGGTACTCTGTTAATCACCTTGACCCATAACAGGAGTGAGTGAGAGATGAGCAAAGACTGAGGGTAAGACAATATGAGACAACTCAAGAAAATAAGATAAGATCAGGAAAAATAACATGATACAGGACGACAAGATCAGGCACCAGAACCACTGCAGAAAGTAAGACAAACATGCTAAGCTATGACAAGGTAAGACAAAATAAGATTCCATAAGATAAGACAAGATTTAAAAAAAGGTAAGATAAACTGAGCTCAGACAAGAAAAGACAAGATGAATTAAGCTAAGCTAAGATAAGACAAGGCATTCAGGAACATTCCCTTACTGCACCTTACTGCATTTCCACAGCTGTGATGCATTTATTCGCCATGAAAACGATACAGATGTGATCGTCGCTTTCTGTCTGAGTTGACTTCTTGTCTTACCAAGTGCTTTGGCAGAGGTGGACGGACTCCAAACCACTGAAAATGTATATCCAGCATGGAACTGAAACCCGAAATCCACTTTACTAAATAACACTCACAGCCTTGAAATTCAACATGGAGTCGTAACGAGTCCTTCTCTCTGCAGAGTGACAAACCTGAAACAGAACAAAATGCAAAGGTTTGAACGCTGATTGAAACGTCGGAGCTGCTCACCGGTGACTGCTGCAGAAATATTCCTCCTTGTTCCAGCTCTGTGTGTGTGACCCCGTGTCCGTTCCCTGAGGTTCTCCATATAATTAATATGACCTTTAAAGAACTTGACAGTTGTTCCTTTAATTACATTCCCTGTAATTCACATTTATCGCCGACCACTCTCCTCAGCAACACGTTTATTCAGAGGCTGCTTTCCCTTCCCATCACCCCCAACGCTGCTTCTTCTTCTTCTTCTTATTTCATTTCAGAGTTGTTAGAATAATAAATAAAGTTTCCATAAAGTCACCAAATTACTAATATATTATTATATATTACTTGTAGGCTCATGCGCCTTAAACCTCATGGACATTGTCTACTGAAAAACATTAGAAATATGATTATGAGTGAAGAATTAAAACCCAGAAATATATATTTTTTGGATTGTATGTCTTTGAAATATGTCAACGACATCAACCATTCATTCATACATTCAAATAAACAGCAAAGAACATTCACATGATGATTCATTCATTCTTGGATTCAAATAAAAACAGTGGAAAGCTTTAAAATAATGGTTTGGTCAGGAAAGTAAAGGTCAGGATGTGGAAAGTCCCCGCTGAGCCCAAACCCCCCCACTCTGGTCCCAGTCAATTATCACGTTTGATTCGTCAGGATGAGATATCTGTCCTCTGCCGTCTGAAGAACATTTGTTTCCTTCCACAGAGGTGTCGGGTCCTTCCAGCTGAGGTTAATGAGACACTGTCAGCGCGGTGGGATTTCACCAGGAGCCCCGTTCATTCGGGCTGTGCCCTCCAAACCTAGAATGACAGAGCACTCGAAGCGTCGAATGACTTTAATCAACTCCTCACCTGCTCTGTGGGATCCACCTGCTCATTTCCTGTGTGTTCTTTTTATTCGTAGTACTTAAAACAGTGTGCAGAGGGTCTGAGTGTCCACAGACACGTTCTGACCTTTGGTTCCTGCATCCATGAGTCACAATCAGAATCTATGAATGTACATACCCGAGGAAAAACTCTCACTTGAAATGACTTCTCCAGCCCGGAAGTTACGACCAACACGACCATCGAGGATCCGTTTTCAAAAGAAAACACAGGACTACTCCAGCTTGTGCTACTCATCGCTCTATGGATGTGTTGATGATGATCAAGCAGGAGAACCAAAGATATGAAACTTTCAAGGTCTTTCTCCTGCTTTCTGGAACATACCATGTACTGAAAATGAATCACGCGATGGTCAACTCAGGATTCCAGCGCGGGCAAAGAGACGAACGAAACCTGGTCGAAACACGTCGACCAGCGGGAGACAGGTGTTGACACACCGCGGTGTGTGGATGTCGTCTGCCAAAAGGAACCTGGACGGGAACGGTGACTCTGGATTCCTGTTGCCTGGCAACAAGCAACGGCAGTACATATTTAGAAAACAGCAATGACAGTCGGTCGACGGCGCGGTTCTCTGCAAACAGGTGAGACCGCTCCTGTAGCTGCACGCTGGGAATTAGCTGCGGATGTTTGAGCAGGTCGACACACACCGGCTGAGAGATACTAATTACCGCTCTCGAGTTTCCACTGACAGGGAAATATCACAGCTGAGCAGAGCCGCCGTGCTGTTCCAGGATCAGATTCTGCCGCAGTCCTCTCTTCTTGGACTCAGTTTACATCTTTGGCTGCAACTGTGACATTTTAATTTAACGAGGATGAGTTTGCCTCCGATGTGTGTCTATCATTGTTCTTTGTTTTTTGTTTTTTTTTAAAGAAAAAAAAAGACAAGACAAGATGAATATGAATTTCTCTTCTTTGTGACTTTGTGACTGTGACTGTCCTGACCGGCGTGGATGTTGGAAACGGACCCCATCCAGCTCCAGGGCCTCGTGTGAACCCTGACCCAGAGTTACCCTGGCTGAGGTTATTACCTTTTGAAAACAATCCATGAAGCGATGAATTAATCCCAGAGTGGCGTAACTTCATTTGAAACCCATTAACAGGTTCCTTCTGTAGCCAGAGACTCCGTGGCAATTTATTGGATTGTTTAATGTGATCATGCATAATGAAGAGCGATTCACTGAAAATGTCTGTCGCAGGCCCCTATGCATTAAGGAGTTACTTACATTCGTTATACGACGCTCCACAGACCAGCTGATTAATTCAACGGACACTTTTTGGAAAGTGCATCATCTTATTGGATGATGATGATTTGCTGCTTGGAGACAAACACAAGTGGTTCGAGGCTCAGAAGAGACATAAAAGTAGATCGTGTTTTTAAACACATAATAATAATAATAATGATAATGTATGTTAAAAGCAGAAATAAAAATAATACTACAACATATACTACATAAAGTAAACTTAAACAACAATAAAATATTCAGCAAATGACAACAGAAAAAAACAGCAGGAAAAGAAATCTACTGAACACAATGCTTTTACTTGTTTTACTGTTTTAGTTTTAGTGATGAGTCTTGTCAGGTGACCTTGGGGACCCCCAAATAAAATGTGATAAAATAAAAATATCATTTAAATCAAATCAAAGCATCAATACATTCACTATTATTCATGATAATGGTACGTTTGAAAAGAAATTGAAATAAATACAATCAAAACACAGTAAAAGAGTCAACAGATGACAACAGACCGTTCACTCATGTCATGAAATGATTGACTGGTGCGTCATGTCTGGTTTGGTGAATGCCAACGTGTTTATTACTCCGAGTCATTCCATGAATCGTTTTACATTCACATTCAGGTTTACTACCCCCCGCCCCCCTTTCAGGTGGACGCTTCACTGACCATCTGTTGTTAGAAATACATTATGTTTTTGACCCTTGAGTCAGGCACATCCATTTTTTATTTATCTACTTTTTTTCCCGACTCAGGCTGCATTTCATTATCATAACGCATGCGGCAGTCTGACAGAGAAGACGCGTCCCTGCCCCCGGGGTGACGCTCTTATCTCAAAATAGCAAAAAACCTGCCATGAAACGCTCCAAAACATTTTTTTTTCAACTGAAGAATATTTCCTGTCAACCTTTGCCTCTTTTCCTCGTCCTTGTCTACATTCACTTTAATGGATCGGCAGTTTATGGACGCAACAGGAAGTGTCGCTCCTCTGAACGCGTCTTATCAGACACAAGGTGTTTCTGTTATCATGCTCAAATCGGATCCTGAACGTTCCGCCTACAGGTGACGTAAACAACACCGATGATCTGGTAGAGGTATCTGTCTGTCAGGAAGTGGACATGTAGTCCTGGAAGAAGCAGAAAAACGGGACGAGGAGAAGCAGAGTGATACACCTGCAACTTCATCAAAACACCACTGCACGCTACTGGACAGTGCCACGACCAATCAGAGGAGAGAACAGGGGGACGTCATCAGAGGAACCGGTCACGTCAGAGTGTGACGGACAGACGACGGATGGGACGATCCTTTGACACACACTCTTTTCCCGCCTTTCATCATCACCAGCAGCCATCTTTGTCATCCTGTTAAGCCCCGCCCACTGACTCGGCACGGGGTCTGATCGACCCATGTGATTGGTCAGACTCATGACTGATCTTCTGACGTTCGAATGAACGGTTGATTGTAAATCAGTGCTTTTGGGTTTTTGTTGGTGACGTCTTTTTTATAATTATAATAATGCATCAGTTCCATACAGAGCTTGTCTCTACACCGAAGACACTCAAAGACACTTGACATTGGAGCCATTGTTCAATCCGCAGTGACGGTGGAACGCCGCAGACGAGCCTGAAATGACTCATATCCCCGACTTAAACTTAGTGTTATTTCAGTTTGTTCTTGATTGGAAAGGACACAGGCGTCTCCCAGAAGATCATCGGATGATGTACAAGAGGCATCATCATGGAAAAAAAATCATTTACATTTGAACAAACAGTGACATGTCCAAAAGGACAAGCTGTTGTAAAACATGATTTTCTATTGATAATTGAGAAGAGTAGGAATCCTTTTTTTCGTCTTATTATCTTCTGGGAGATCATTTCCAATCAAGTAAAACAGCTGCTGCTTGAATAAAAGTAACTGAGTCAAACTCAGTCAGGCGTGTGAATCATTGGACTCGTCGTCTGGAGCCACAGCTACAGCTGACAGAAGGTGGCTGCCAGCTCGCCTCTACGACCACACACACACGTGGGTGAAGTTTGTCTCCCAAAGACACAACGGGAATCGAACCACCGTCCGTCTGGTTAGTGGACCCGCTCCGTTCACCTGCATCGTTTTGTTCGTTTGCATGAAGCGTGGACTCATCCGATGCGGTTCCCTGCTGTGACGTTATATTTGTTTGTCTGTGACTAATATGTGAAACCTGTCGGCCGTGAGAGGAGCTGGTGGATTTCTGCAGGAGGTCTCCGTTTGAAACACGCCCCGTCCAATCTGATCCCGGTGAATCATCAGCTCAACCACTTCAATCAGGAGAGATGAGTGAGAGAATGAACAGAGGATGAATGTGGCCGAGGCCAAAAACCGAGCCAAGTTTTGTTTATTTCCCTTTGAATACAACTTATCTCTAATCTAATACTTCTGTCGAAGCCGATCAGACAAAGTAAAGATGCCACCAACAGTCACATTCTGCAGCTTTAAGGACTTAGCGTGACATCAGTGTCACACACAGCGCAGGCGGCACTTTGTTTGTGTGTGTGTGCAGATCGCATCGATCGGACGTTACACACAATACGGCGCTGAGAGCACCTGAGTCACACATCAGGAAGCACGCGTGCCTCTGAGTGCACCGCCTCTGAAATCAAATCTATTATGTTTTGTTAAGTTCCCTTGTTTCATGTGTGAAAAATTGGAGGAAACACGCCGTGGGCAGCTCGAAGCCCTGCAGCCAGAGTTCTGGTGTAATTGTCAGCACTCGGTCGCCCAGGAGGCCGAGGAGCAGCCTGCCAATCTTTGATCATAACTGATGGAACAGCATTTACCCCCTGGATGGAGAGAAACCTGTTGGCTTGGCTCTGTGAGCAGATGGCCACAGGATGGCGGAGGTTGTTGCTGTTATTCAAAGTATCACTCATCGAATGAAGGATGACGGAAGCATTTTTACACACCGGGGGGCTGCAAGAGGGTTTGTGCCCGTTTATGCTTCAGAGAACAGAAACTTCCTCCAAAACGGTGCAGGCTGTGTCTGGACGTTTAGAGCGCAGAGTTTGTTTTGACAGCTCAAGACTGAAACCTGAGACTGGAAAAATACAAATTTCTTCCATCCTCTTTATTCTTTTTTTTATTTTGTTTAACCCTTATTTAACCGGGTTCGGCACACTGAGGAGACAAAGTACAGTTCACAAAACACATTCAAAAGAATCATATTTCAGAATTTAAGAATCCCCCCAAGACTCGTCACATTGATCCATTCAGCAGTGCTTCCTGAAGTTCTGAAATGGGCGAGACTCCTCTCGGAAATCTGAACATTTTATACATACTTCATCAGTGAATGACGGAGATAAACTGATTTTAACATGTTCTAGATGTTTCCAACTGATCTACAGTTCATTGATCTCTGTCAGTTTAAACCGTTGAAGATCACGCAGGACTCAGTTTGTAAATCATCCACAGAGATTCAGTCCATCAGATCGGGTCCTGCTCCGTCTCTCCATCAGATCCGGTCCTGCTCCGTCTCTCCATCAGATCCGGTCCTGCTCCGTCTCTGTTCCAGTAGGTTTTTGTCACAGAGAGAGAACTGTGTCGTGAAAAAGAACCAGGACTGAACCGACTCCACTGATTCCAAACTAATTCCAGGCTGAGGGTGTAGACAACCCCAAACCTCTTTTCTCTGTGTTTATCAGCGGTTACTGTTCCTTAGCTTCCCAGTAAAGCTGGTTGATGCATCTGCGTCAGGGTGATGGCGTACCGACAGCGTAGGGTCCTTGTCGACGTGGTGACATGACCTAGATATGAACTAGTCGTCACGGCTACGTGGACCTCCATAGAAGACAACAACTGTGATCGGACTGTTCTGGGAACACTGGGTCACGTGTTTAAGAGAAAATAGAACCAACCAGAAGGTGATTGGTGAGCGGCCATCTTGTTGTAGTAGGTGTGGTAACTAGTTCCGTTCACTTCCAGATGCTGTCGCTTGAAGTAAGCGAAAGAAAACACTGAGAACCAGAAAAAAACTAAACACACTGGCAGGAGTCAACGAGGACACACACACAGAAGTAGAAACACCCAAACGTAGGACGAGTGTTAATTCAACGCAGAAGCATCAATCCAGCCTAATGGTGTGTGAAAATACACAGAGAGCTGAATAATAAACATCTGTAAGTAACTGTGCATTCCCTTTTTGTTCATGCTCCATGTGGCGCTATAATCAGATCCCAGTTAGCTTCTATTAGCATGAAATCAGCCATTTCAGTGCATAAACTCCAGCACCAGACAGTTAATCTGGTTTATGTATTCAACGGTGTCATCGGCATACGTGTTGATTTCCCTCAGGAAGTCACAAAGCCAGATACAGGACAAATGACAAACACAAAAAACAGGTTTCAGCCACGCTATCGAGCACTGTGCTGATTCAACCAGCTCGTATTTGAAGGATTGTCGTCTTTCCTCACCGACAACATCTGTGGGCTCAAACCTAACTGTTTGTGATATTACCACTTTTTGTAAAGAACGTGGCCTTGTGGGTATGACTTGTGTCTGAACACAGCAGGCGTGTGTGAGTGACTGAATTGTCCTATTCAGAGTCCGTTTAACACTTGAACACCGATCGTATTGCATCATTTGAAGTACTGTGATTACATGACAATTTGCGTTATCAGAAAGAGGTTGAACGGTTCCAGAAAGATGAGAAGTTGCTGTCATTATGGTAATGACTCACCGGCGTTCGGAAAGGGATTACCGTAATGACAGCAGCATGGCTGTCATTCTTCACATCAGGTAGAGGAACTGACCGACACTTTCAGGAAACGTTCCACGTTGTCCGATTACTCCAAAGTCTGTTAGCGTGAATGTAGCGCTGTCGGTGTTACAGGGTAGTGTTAATATGGTAGTTTGTATCGTGAAGAGGAGCTGTAGTTTATCTACTGTTTGTTTTTTTTTTTTGGTGGGGAGGGGGGAGGGCGGTATTTTGAGGAACAAATCCTCAATCAACACATTCTATCATCTTGTATGAGGTTTTGTAAGTCTGCATTTATTTTTCACTTTTTGTGCGGAATGGGACAAAAAAACCAACAGAGAAGGAGGTTATGGGTGGATTGGAAGCAAATGTTCCCACAGCAGTTTTCGGAATGGGGCAGTGAGATTCAAACATCAAAAGCACAAACAAGTACGCAGCAGAAATGCTGCAAAAACAATGATGTTAGCATAATTGGGCCGGCGAATGAAAGGCTTTCAGCATTTTAATTGGACTGATGGCTGCTTTATGGCATCATCTGCTGCCAATGATCGTGTTAATTAACCCATTTAAAAGCAGTGGCATAAATTTATGTCCATAATGAGCCTTTTCTGTGTCAAAGGAAAACTCCTCTTTGGAATAAAGCTGTCGCCAACAGCTCCGTCTGATGGTTATCACACTTTGATAATGTTTCCTCTCACCAGAACAATTTATTCATTGAGGTTTGACAAAATCACTTCAAACACAAAGGGTGCGTTCAGCATGTCCGTGTGTCATCACACCAACTTTCACATTCCTCTGTTTGAATCACAATGCTAATTACATGTATTTATCTGAAGGAAAAACGTTAAAACACATTTTAAATACAAGAAAAAAACAGAAATCCTGTTTAAATCTGTAATATTGTGAAAAAGCTGTTGCACTAATTGCTTGCTGCTTCCCTCAGGGACATTTTTATGATCCACGGATCTATTTTGCCCGCAAGCTGTGTATAATGATAAATTATCCTAAAACATGCTGAGGAGAAGACGCGTTGAGTCTCTGGTTTTCACCAGCAGAAATTCTCCATCCTTCTCAACAACGAAGCTCATTCGTTTCAAAATGGAAGTTTCCAGGTAGCAGAGCTCCAAAGTCCGTTCACCCTCACCGAGCACGTTTCTGCTTCAGTTGTCGCTGGAGATCAAGTGACAATGTCCAGTGCTTAAATGGAAAGATCTCTGATAGTGGAGCAGACGCAGGAAGTGCTGCTGGCAGCTCCTCATGTAAAAGCTTCACAGCTCCGGAGGAGGGACGTGACGGACTGTCACAAACAATGAGACGGACCCTGACTCTGGAGAACATCCAGAGCAAAGGGATTATAAAGACGCTGGATCGTGGCCGTATGTGAAAGAAAAGTGTGACATTCGCAGCTAAACACATTCGTACATACATCTGTCATATTTCTACATAGTTTATATTTCTTCTGTATTTTACTTGTATTGGAGTACTACTTGGTATTTTTTACCGGCAGTAAAGTACGGCTCTGACACGACATTCATGACAATAAATACTTTGAATCTTGTATCTCGACATAAACTCAGCCGTAATTTGTCGTAACCCCCCCCTAAAGACAGTATTGAATGTACTTTAATTCTACGTCAGCGTCTGTGAAACAGCTCGCTGCTGAACGCAACACAGGTGAGGCTTGGCTGCACCTTTCAGACAAGACGAAGGGCGAGCGCTGAACCCCTGCACAAAATTAAAATGTCACACTCCGCCGCTGAGTCTGTGACCTTTGACCTCATATGCAAATCACTTTGTGGGTCGACAGTGAAGAAGGGGTTGAGCTCTGGGAGGAAATGAAGCTGTTTTTCCCTTCAGCCTCTCAGTGCTGGATTAAGTGAGTGGGGGTTTTTTGGTGTTTTTTTTAAAAACACTTTTGTCAGAGGAGCAAAGAGGAATTTTGAACGCGGATATAGTAATTAACGGATCCTCGTCACTTAATGTGACTCCATGTGCTACAACGTCATTCACACAGAACACGCACAGATAACATGAATAACAGAGACGTATGTCGCCATAGCAACCATATGCTTGCTTTTGAAGTAAAGTAATTAAATGAGGACAAAGGTCCATTCACTCTATGAAACATGAGTTTTAGTACGTTACAATGAGGGAACGCACGTTCTGTTTTGGTTTCTTCAAACTGTCTGAGGTGATGAACAGACGAGAAATGAATCAAATCAGATTTTAAATCTGTTGTCGATAATCTGGACGCAGGTAAATATAAACGTTATACTTCACATCAGGAGGTTCAAAATCCAATCTGAAAACCAACTTGAAAAGGTGATAAAAGAAAGAAGGACACTGGTTCCTCTCTTTTTTTAGAGGCCTGATCCCTTTATTTATTTTGCTGCCCCGATACGTCGATGTCACGTTCGAGCGGACGAGTACGAGTCAGAGACAGAGTGAACGTCGCCGACTCGCTGCTTGGCCAATCGAGCTGGTTGATGCGGCGTTTGTGGGTGAATCTGTGGATCTCGTCCCTCTCCAGCATTGATTCGTTAGCTAATAAATTTGTCTCGTGTCACTTTGCGCGACAGGTGTCACTCTCCAGCCTCCTTTTGTCCTCGTCAGGAGGGAGATAAAGGGGAGTCGGATCAATGGATGTTAATTATGCCAGTGTAGCCGGCCGGCTCACGCTGGTCTGTGTCTCCTCAGAGAGTCGATAAAGGTCAGACAATTCGTTTTTCTTTTCTTCTTTCCTCACTCGTCTCTTCTTTCTTTCAGGAATTCAAGATGGACAACACGTCTTCATTACTGGACAAGTCCGGTCTCAACTTCACACAGCTGAGAGTGAGTGGATTCACACGCGGGGACACGAGGCCGGGGGCTGAAAGGGACGAGTGCCAACGACGTTCACCATGACGTCACAAAATCAACAGGAACCGCGTCTGTAGCGTCGTTATAAAAGCATGTCTCACATTTTCACATCACACAATAATAATACATGATATAGTTTAATATCACTACTACTAATAAATTATAGTTTAATATCACGACTACTAATAAATTATAGTTTAATATCACGACTACTAATAAATTATAGTTTAATATCACGACTACTAATAAATTATAGTTTAATATCACGACTACTAATAAATTATTGTTTAATATCACAACTACTAATAAATTACTGTTTCAAATCAAGTGAAACTTCTTTTGAAAGTATTTCACATATCCTTCTCAAATTTCTTCCATTCTAAACTGTCTAATTAAAAGAGGACAGACAACATCTACTACTGATGTGGTGATGAAGTATTTGATCCAAGGCTGCTGGTGATTTATTCGTCAGCTTCCTCTTCTTATCTTTTTTTTGGTCTTATTCACACGCACATAGAGAAGAGGAAAAGATGCAAACACATAAAAAATGTTTAAGGAACCACGCCGCGTCTCTCAGCCAACAACATGAAAGAGGGTCTTGATTTGAGAGCTGGAATTTGACCCAAATGAGTCAGTCGGTGGTTTGTGTGTGAGCAGCTGGTACCGAATGGATAAAAAAAAATCTTATCTTGTTACAGTTTTATCAAGGCGGAAACAGATCTGTGGATGTATATCTGGCATCAGCAAAAAAAAAAAAAAAGAGCTAATCAGAGAGATGCTGAAGGTGTCAGATATCGCGAACACGCCTCCAGGCTCCCAACATGAAAAATTACTGACTTATCAAAGCCGAGCTTCCATGTCACTCAGGGCAACAATTGTGGAGATACGGCGTTTCTTCAGGAGGAACCTCTGCCATGAAACGTACAGATTCCAGTTCAGTTGAACTGAGGTCAGGAACATCAACCACATCAGGCAGAGAGGTGTTGTCATGACTCGGTGGCGCAGACAGACAATGGAACGTGACGTCAGCGACGGAAGGAAGGTTCTGGAGCACACGACGGTTGAGTTGAACTGGAGATGAATGAAGCAGTTTCAATACCCCCCCGTCAAAGTACAGATCTTCAAACCGGCCAATGTGAGGGTGGTGGAACGTCTGGATGAATACGACCCACAGAGTCCTTGTTGACACTCGGCAAGTTGAAACGTCAGTCAGCCTGCTATCAGGTCCTTTCCTTTAGTGCCCCCGCTCCCATAGTGCGGAGGGGTTTAGGTTTCGGGTTAAACCCAAACCCTAGAAACAAATGGAGCCCTTCCTTGGCTAGCAGCACCCTGTTTTCCTCTAATCCTTCGTGACACACCGACCCAGCAGTGTTGGTCAGCTGAAGTGCGACATCGCCTCCTTGTCTGTGCTGTGAGGGACGTTAACTTCAGCCCAGGTAACTGAATGAGCGGTGTTCCAGCAGCTGCCGCCTTCAGGTGTTGACCTGTCGAGGTGCTTTGAACAGCAGGTAGAGTCTAAATGTGAAACATCTGGCGCCTTGAGTTTCATCAACAGCAGCAGACCGCTGGGACTTAGAGAATAAAAGTTAAGTGAGGAAACAAAGACGTGGGTCACGTGGAGCTCAGTGCTACCGGACCGTCCAGATGTTAAAGCACATGTTGCGTCATTGGCATCAACGGGGGTCAGTTACCATCTTCATCAACACAAATATGTCTGGGTTGTGCAACCGCTGAGCGGCCGACGTCTTATCATTTTCCACGACAAGTAAAATGTTCGAGTACAGATGACGTGTTCCTGGTCTGCAGACCAAGAGCTACATGAGAAAGATGGAGGATCTGTCAACCAGCAACAGACCCTCACCTCAAGGGGGGGCACCAACGGATGTAGGTCAAAACACCACTGCACACTAGGGACGTGGGGATTAGCGTGTTTGAAAGTCATGGTGGGCTCATCTTAAGGATTTTAATCATCGCAGTGACGTCATTTACGTCGCAGATGTGCAAGTAGTCGAGACAGTGACTGTATGACGTCTAATGAACAAGGGAGAACCACTTCCTGTGAAAATGGCAGAGGGAAGCAGGTCCACGCATAAACGTGTTAACTGAATGTTTTGATCAACGGCGGACGTCCGTCTGGAAAACCTGCTGCTGGAACGTGGCGAGTACTAATATGTCAAATCTGAGCGACATCTCTAGGAAAACGTCCATCCCTCCGTCACCGTACGTTCACTGACCCACACACGTTTTGTCTGATTTAAGTCACATGAACAATATTCCTGAAGACAATTGTATCATCCAACATGAACTATCCAACAGGAAGAGTAGTAAAATCAGTAGTTATTGTAATAGAACTCGTTGAACGACTGATCAGGGTTGAAGGGATGATGGATGATACATTAGATATTCTAGTCCAGTCTATTGATCCTCTCACTAATGGAGGGTCATCAGTAATATTTTCCATTCCATTTAAATTCTTCTTGTTTCCTGCCATATGATAAACAATTGTGAAAATGGATCACACGTTCTATCAAACAGCATCAGAAAACGGAATTCTGATACAGGAATAAGGTTGTTACCGTTCCGTCGTACTGTATCTGCCAATTGTAGAATCGTGGTTGTCCCAGCTGACTGAAATCATGCTCTTCACAAACTCGAATGAGTCTCCCACCTTTCCCACGTTTGCATCAGCCTGTGTGATCACTGAGTTTGATGGGTGACATACAAATAATTGTCAAGTTGAATAAAGACTTTTCTCCTCATTCAGCCTCCTGTTGTTCAACACCGTCACACTTCATTTTCTTGCTGTACTTTTACATGGTTACAACCTCTGTATCACTTGTCTCCATATCCATATGTCTCTTTTTCCTGAAACGCATTCCTTTTCCGACAGGCGTTAAGGGGTCAGATGAAACAGTTCACGTTGGGTTAAGTAGATGGATACGTCCTTTCACGACATTTATTAATCTCATCTTTCGTCTGTTTCATTTTACATGAGGTGCTGTTTCGATTGGACATCGTGATGTCATCGGCGTAAGGTGATACATCTAATTTCTTCATTAGCTGGAAGCTCACCCAGGATGAGTCCGATCTGGTCTTTTAACATATAAAAACAAAAACAAACTCTTGGGAATTGTTAGGGTGTGCAGCAAAATTGCTGGTACAGCCCTTACTGACCTCCCTGACCGTCATAGGGAGAGGTCAGTGAGCAACGATCACGACCAACCACTGCACGAGGACTTCCAAGATGCAGGAACAACAGACTACAGCTGCATTCACATGGACGTGTGAGATGTCTACTGTGGATAGATTTATGATTTGAACATGAGTCCTGAGCCATCGTCAGCGGTTTAAACTGACGGAGATCAATGAACCGTAAATCAGTTAGAAACATCTAGAACGTTAAAATCCAAGTTCATCTCTGTCATTCAGTGAAGACATCTCTGAAACGTCCGAGGACAGTCTGGCATGTTTGAGCACTTCAGGAAGCGCTGCTGAACGGATCAGCGCAGCTGAACTCAGACCAATTAGACGCCCGTGGGATGTCATACATACAAAGTCAGCGTGTGCACGTTTAAAACCGGTTCACAAAGGATGGTGTGTACCTTGAGCCGTCATTCGTCCTGACCGTTGCTCCGTGACCCTCGTTTCCATCTGTGTCACCCTTTGTTCCTGTCATCATGTCAGCGCCACCCTGAGGTCCTGTTGACAAAATGCACTGTACGTTTCTGCCAGCTTTTCGTCTTACGAGAAGCGAGCGGCGGGCAGGTCGCAGACGGACCCCTAAGGTGCGTATTTACCTGCCGCTGCTGTGACAGGCTCTCATAAATCACTGTTATCTCCCACCGGTGGCACACGCAGCTTTTGTCCTTCACACAATGAGCGCCTTCCTCCGTGATGACTGCCGACAGTCTGCAGGCAGTGGGGCGGCTGGAGGCCGACGTGTCCGCGCACTTCGCCATACGCATGTACACACACGCCTGACGTGCGCTAATCGAGACGCACGCCGTCTGCTAATCGAGTGCACTCGTTTAGAAATATCTGCTAATTGTCCTTCTTCAGGTACTAACTGGGTCTGTAGGTCCTGTTTCAAAACCTCCAATGGCCAGATGCACCACAATCCCTAACACACACACACACACACACACACACACACACACACACTCAACTTTCCACCCATTCCCACTGTAAATTGGACGTTGGCCTTATTTTCTGCCACAATGACAAGTTACAAGTGATAATAACCTTCGCTGGGATGCAGATTGTGTGAAAATTCACCTAATTTGTTCACACGTAGAACCAGACAATTACAGTGACAGACGCCAGAGATTAAAAAAGAAGAAAAAAAAAAGGTGACGAGATAACGTGCGTCTGTTATCAACACATTTTCTATTACTGCCGGAGTACCACAATGGCAGCGTATGTGTGTTCCTAACGCCTCCATTAACATGAAGTAATGACGTAGTGAGCATACACCTTCCACTCCTTTGACTTCTTTGTGTGTGCACTGAATGATTCTACATTCCATTTTGGTGGCTCGTTTGACGACGCCTCACTCACATGTGAATTTTACGTCTTCGTTCAAGAGTCGTCGACCTTTGCGCCTCAGTGAGGTGAACGATGGACATTGTTTTTCAATTAATGCACCTCTACATTTATATGTCTCTCTTTCCTTTACGTTTTTAACGGTGAGATTAAATCAAAATTTGTTAGTAATATGCCTGAATTTTCCAAATAATGTCTATTTCTAAATTAGGATTGGATCTGGTGTGTTGTTTTTGTGTGAATATCTTTGTACCTCGGTTCATTCATGCTCGTCATGGGCCCGTGTTCATGAACTACAGATAGTTTGGCGCAGTCACATTTTACATTTTGACTGAAGGTTGACTGTGTTTGTGTTTGGAAATGACCTGAATGATGAATGAACTGAAGCATGGAAACATGTCAGTAAATACCCTCCTGGTCATTTACACCATACAGAATACGCAGTTCTCCTTTGGCTCATCATATTCCGCTAACAGCTGCAGTCAAATAGCACTGGAACACCTTGTCTGGAGTCTTAGCTTTAAACAGCAACTTGTGGAGACTTATTATTGGAATTATTTGGGTTGTCTGTTGGGAGCAGGCTCATTATCCAGAGGCTAAAGAGCTTAAAAGAGACATTTTAAAGGGGTTAACCAGATAGCTCCAAGCCTTCACTTCTCTTAAAACCACTTTGTCCCTCAAGAAACAACGATGAAGTCACTGGAGCACAAATCTACTTGAAGTTCTCTCGGGAGCTGTTCACCCGATGACGCTGAGTCATTGTGTGACCGTACCAGAGGGCTCTTCTTCCACTCAAGTTCACTGGCTTTCTCACAAAGGACGCGGCGCCAGGCTCTTACTTTTCATACTGAAGCACCATGAAGGAAGTAGAAACTCCTGTCGGCCACAATGTTTTTTCTTTTTTTCCCCCAGGTGCCATGCTCTGGTAAACTGTAGCGACAGCTGCTGAATCAACCATCCACATCAAAGTTCTGATCCGCTCGGTCATACATCCAGGTCAAGGGGGGCTCTCAGAATTTGACACTGTTCCGTTTGATCTGAACCGAACCGATGTGAAAGCTCCACGGCTCTGGAACTTCTAGAACCGACCAGGAGCGCCGGAACCGTTCGGACCCCTGACGCTGTTGCTGCGACCGTTCGGCTGCACCCGGAATCTTTGGTCTGGACTGTAGATCCAGAACCATTTCATCTTCTGCTTGAGCAGCAAATGAGTGAAACCTCTGCTGACTCATTGAAGTTACTTCCATAGTCTGTCGGTCCCAAACGGTGGACTCCTCTCCTGCACCTGAATCGAATGAATCTTCACTCATCTGAGTGAAGTTCTGATAACGAGCTGTTCGTCTGAATAGGAGGAGTCCATGATGAGGACCAGGACTGAGAACCACTGCTCAGTATAGTAGAAAACTGACATGATACCAACCATAACGTCTCCAAGAAACCCAGGACCAGGTTCACAGAGAAACAGAGCTCCACAAGGAGAAGGAGAAGAAAAATAGGAAATGTCCTTTTTATTTTTTTTCCTAAATACTGAATTATGAATTAGGTTATTCTTGATGCTTCTATGTGTGTTGTATGAGTAGGAGACTTGTGAACCTTACTTCTTCATTAAAGTCATTTACTGTATGTACTGTGTTTCTGCATAATAAGATGGTTTCTATAGCGACTGAAGACCTGGATGCACGGCCCGCCACTGGAAACAACATCTCTACCGATTATTACCAAACCTTTACTGCTGCATCAGACATCATCTTCCATCAACACCACGACAACGGCGCCGGTCCACCAGAACCTGCCTGGCTGTCCTCGTACACACACTTCGTCCCAAACACTACATGGACTGCTCGATAAAACACCGGTCACTTCATGTTTTGGTTCTGGTCCTTCATTTCTCTCTCCATTCGCAGTAAAATCGATCAAACACCCGGCGTCTTCTGCTGCTGGAGCTGGAGAGAACAGCCCCATGTGTGGAAACCAGAGCAGACGCACACACAGCTGTCAGCCATCGCCTGACTTATGCTAATGTAATATTCTGGATGCATTCTGGGGGTGGTTCATGCTGAAAAGGACTCAAGTCTCAGCATTTCAGCGGAGGCTGAATTCTCCACCTTGCCCACTCCCTCCCTGTACAACTGTTGGCGTACCTGCCCCCCACGGCGCTGCCCTCACCTCCTTTCCCAGCAGTCTGACAGATGACCTCGTGGGGGGTCACCGGTCTCTCACGGCCGGCCGCGTCCACACAGATGTGTCTCCGCTCGTCCTTTTCTGTCCCCGTCATGCCACTCGGACCTCCGTTGTGTCCCTGGTGTGTGCCGCCCCCTCCTCTGCTGTCATTTTCCTTTTTGTCTGCCTTTCTATCTCGGTACAAATACCTTGGCACCGAACACAAGCTGACCTTGGAGACACCAGCCGTATGTGTAAAGCCAGTCAGTGGGTGTTCTTCCACAGGAAAGAAGGAAACGTTCATGTTGACCACATTTTCATGCCAACATGTTGTTGTTGTTTTGCTGAAACCATTTGTTGGTATTCTCTGTCAAAAGTCAGGGTGTTGTCCACTCTGAAGGCCTATTCATACTTGCAGAACAAGATGACGTCAAGTTCTTGGTTTGCGTGACGCCTGAAGCGGCTCTTCTCCGCTGGCGGCAGCCAAAGTCTGCTCCTCTGTGCAGCATCGTGTGTAACGTTTTGGGGTTTGTGCGATCTGCCCTGTGGAAGCTGACGTGGAACGGAGTGAGTCTCCTCTGAAACGTGCCTGTCAGCGGCCACGGGGCCGCGGATCCATGAACATGAGCGGAGCCGCTTCCAGAGTGATCGCAGCGCTAGCGCAGGTGACATGTCGGCAGTGGGCGGGGCCTATGAGTCAGCCTGAATGTAGCACAACCCGACACAAAGACTCTTGTGTTCCTGCTGCCATTGGCCCCTAACAGCCTATAACTGTGTTTGATGAACTGTCGTTACCGTTGTTACGTCTCCTAGCATGTCTCCTAGCATGTCTCCTAGCCTGTCTCCTAGCATGTCTCCTAGCATGTCTCCTAGCCCGTCTCCTAGCATGTCTCCTAGCCCGTCTCCTAGCATGTCTCCTAGCCCGTCTCCTAGCATGTCTCCTAGCCTGTCTCCTAGCATGTCTCCTAGCCTGTCTCCTAGCCCGTCTCCTAGCATGTCTCCTAGCCCGTCTCCTAGCATGTCTCCTAGCATGTCTCCGTCCTTGTTTCACTGTGCTGCTGGATGCACAGGAAATGGCTCCTCGGGACAATAAAGTATCTTGAACCTTGGACCTCACGCCTTCATGAGAAGTTTTCGTTTGGGTCACATGACTTTGCGTTCACAGAGTTCAGCCCTGTATGAAACGAGTTCACATCGTCTCACTGTTCTTCCTTCAGATCAGCGCGTCGTTCAACAAAAGAGCTGGTGATTGATGTTCGCCGTGAAAAACGGAGCCGTCTTCCGATCACGCTGGTATTTCTTCGTAAATAATGTACCCTATTGTTGTTTTTTTCCATCATCTTTCTCTCTGTCCCTCTACTGTGTTTGAGAGAATGTCAATTCCATCGTACTTGTGCATTATGACGCTCAAAGAATTCTGCTCTGATTCTGAACATAATTTAGTGATGAACTCCTCAGGATAGAAACACGAGCACAGGAACCATGAAATGTAGTTGAAGTTGTAGTTGAACTGTATTAACATGTATCCAATCCAACAAATCACGCTGCTCAGACTGATCATATCTATTCACCTATTTATCTTATTTACACTAGCGAACATAAACAGAGAACTCCTGCTGCTACATTCTACATCCACTTTATTTTACCTTAATATTCCCCCTTTTACTTCATAGAAGTAAACGTCTTATCTGTTGTTAGGAATAACTCGTGCATGTTTGTTTTGTCAGGGAGAAAGTTCCTCTCAGTTCCTCTGAGCTGACATCAACGACCTTGAAACTTGAAACAGTAGGAATCAGTCACTCTGAACTGTGCTCTTGGAAACTGATTTGAGATTTCATTCATAAACGACAAATGCACAAAAACGCAACGGATGCAAGTCTCCCTCCAGCCTTGCTAATAATATTTTTCCGTAATTTATACTTTGATGTCGGTTTACCGGTTTCCGGTGGCGGCGGCACGTTCCTCTAATCTGATGAACAAAGACGACGACAGGCTTAAGATTTTAACCTCAGCTACTCCAGTAAATATCCAGTGGCATGAACACAACCTCTGTTTCCAAACGCAATTAAATAGAACCACTGGCACCAAACCCACAACATCATGTCGCTAACATTCTAATTTGCTTGGAGTTGAGACAGAAAACAAGACAAAACACATTTTTCAGCAGACATTCGCGTCTGTTCTGTGTTTACACTAAAGAATCTGGGACAACAAAGAGCTGGAAGGTGACCTTTAAAAAAACAACGGGCCGGATTTACTGGAGAAACACAACGGTCGTAGTGTGTGTGTGTGTGTGTGTGTGTGTGTGTGTGTGTAGGGGTAAGAGGGTGGAATTGAATCGCCTACACATGTCGTCACATTTTCACTCTCTGCCTCTTTTTGGAGCCAGGAGGACGAGCGGCAGCAAGGTAACCTTTCTCTAATTGATGCCTGTGTGCGCCTGGCGCAGCAGGCCGCCATATTGTTGGAGAGAGGAGGGAGCCCAGGTGGCAGCAGGCGGCAGAGGTCTGACGGGGGGGTCGATGCAGCCGTTTGAGCGACTTACGGCAATCAGAGGAGCGAGCCTCAGCCGCTGACCCATTTGCTGCCTGCGGCGCCGGCGGATGAGCCGCCTGTTCAAATGCCAAGTCTCCGAAATACGACTGTTCTCATGATGCTTCATGGTGTCGCCCCATTCGCTCTGCAATAATCTGAGCAATGACCCCCATCTTTAAATATAAAGATGCAGTAACGGGTGACACGGTGGGGCAGTGGTCAGCGCTGTCTCCTCGGAGCGAGAAGGTTGGGTTGGTTCAACAGGTTCTTGGGCACAAGATTCGTGACGTTCTTCCAGTTCTCCAATTATTGCTCAAGGAATTTCCGGTCTAATTTGCAGGGGACGGTTCCAGAAAGCAGGTTTAGTAAAACAGAGAAACTGAATTCAAACATCTGAGACTATAAACTAAATAAAAATCCTGGACTCGACACGTTCACTCTGCCTGGTTTCTGGAACGAAGCGTCGGTGTTTCAGCCGACGGGTGAACGTCTGCAGGAGGACGGAACACACGCGTGTTGACTGAGAAAAGGTGAAAAACGTGGCTCAGAGTCGAGCCGGGGCTGAACAAAGATCAGGTGGACAAAAGGCGACTCGCTCCCGAGTTCCAGGTGGCAAATGGACAAGAAGGCAACGGTCCCAGAGCACAAGATGAAGATGAATTAAGGCAGAAGACAAACTCGCTAGAGTCTCCGAACGTGGGTCTGTGCTGCAGAGGAACGGGCAAAGACTGACGAGTCGAAGTGGTTGGCTGATGGACGGCAGGTGTGCAGGCTGGTTGGGCCC
>CAAKHB010002622.1:0-26133 GCA_901007665.1 Aeoliscus strigatus
CCACCTGCATTTTTTTTTTTTTTTTACCCCCCCCCCCTCCCCATTTTGCTGTTATTGTGTTCATGTTTTGTTAACTATGTATTAATGAGATTTTGCAGGGGCTCATTTCGTCACTGGAAAATGTCTGAAAAACAGTAGCGATACTGCAACTTTAACCTAAAATACACTGTAGTTCAGTGTTTAAAAAGTAAAGAATTCTATCCTGAGAGACAGAGGGATAGAGGATGGAAGAGTAATTATTCTGTATCCATTCTGCCCTCTATTTTGCTATCTCCTCTTTGCAGCACTGAGCATTGCTCACCAGAAACCTGACAAGCATTGCCAATGATTTCCCTGCTTCACTGACAATTCCTCAGTGTTTGTGCAAGGTGATTAAACTCATCAAGGCTCTCCTCTGTGCTTCTGTTGTAAGGCCTTGAAAATGTTGTTGGTTTTTGTGCGTATGTGTGTGTGTGTGTGTGTGTGTAGCAAGGCCTTGAAAGGCAAGTCACTCAATCTCAGCAAATACATTGTGGTGGTGCTAACATTTGATTTACTCAAGGCTTCGAGAAATGAATACAACTTTTTTTTTTTTCCCGTTACCATTACCAATGTTTCTGCCTCTCATGCACCACAAGGTTTAGAAGCAGAGTATATATATATATATATATATATTTTTAAAGGGCTTTAATCCATCAAAGATGGACACTTTCTACAGGACATCCCTGCAGACAACAGATCCTCCACGTTGCTGGAAGTGTGCTTTGCTTGTACAGGATCATTATTGTACACCATTGCTTACTCCTGCAAAAGCTTTTGCACTTTGAGAAATCTTTAAGGCCATAGGGATAAGATCTGTTTACTCATATAGGAAGGAGGCTGGGAAGACGTTCAATAATTAGCACAGATGCATCAGATACGGCTCATCCACAAGGGGAAGTGTGTATCAGACTAAAGCTCCTTTGGTCCCGTTGCCTGTTTTTATTTGTCAGCTTCACAACAAACTGAAATGTGGGGGTGTGATAAAAAATGTAGATTGATACTGAATCATAATTAATGTTTTTTGGCATTTGGATCTAGTTTGAATAATTACACCGTCAGCACAGAAGTGTCTGAATAGTCAACTGTGTGTGTCGGCAATGAAATATGTTCCTCTTATGTCTGGAGAGGTGCATAATGTTCCCTACACCCGGAGAAATCGGTCGTTCAATGCATTTTTTTTTCCCCCTCAGGGACGCAATTGTGCACACGTCCATTTGAAGACACATTTGAATGCATACAAACACTCCCCAGCACGCCGACATTAGCCTGTCATTCTCTGCGAAGAACAGGAGCCGGCTCCACGTCTGTAACACGCCATAAATCCACGGTTCGCTGGACTACAGCTCAGGAGTGAATTCATATTCACCAACAATGAATAGACCGTCCCAGAACGCAAATATATGTGGAAATTCACGCTGAGCGAGATTGCCCTCCCTTTAATAGAGTCGGGATAATGGAGTTCATCTGCATAAAAATATTTTCAAACACATCATCAAAAGCTGTGCATATTTTTATTTGAACTTGACAGAATCTTGTTTTCACATGCGTCCCCATTTTTTCCTCTAAAATAAATAAATAAATGTAATAATAACAAATTTTGCCTTAGAATCGCTAGAAAGACATTGTTGCGTTCCATCCAAACTTTGTACTGTTGACATCGCTCTTCCAAGTGTTGGGGGAAAAAAATAATTAGTTTCCTCCCAGCATGTCGACATTAATATTAATAAGTTACTGACGTACATTCTGTGTCCCTAACTACTCGTCATTTAAAACGTGAGCCCATGAGATAGTGCTCTAAATATATCTGCTGACAGATCCAGTACAGTAATGAGCTTGAATCAAGTGTCTGTCACATTATGCCGCCATTACTCCTCCGTGACAGTAAGAGCGGCTTCAAGGTGATGGATAGGTCAGAAGTGACTAATTTTAGCAATTGTTGCTGTAGGTCACGTTTCATCATTTTTCAAAGGCACAATTTGGAAGATAAATCTAAGACTAATTTGATCCGGACTAATGGAGTATGTCGCGATCAGGACCGTTCAGAGCGACCTGCGCTTTTGTGCGTCTGACCTCAGGAGCCAGCAGAGCGGGACGACGGTCAGGCTCGTTTTTAGACGAGAACCTTCCACGGTCATCGTGACAACGGGGATGTTTCTGAGGATGTTTTAACCAAAACCGACCTGGACGCAGTCGTTGGGTTGGGTTGGCTGATAGCAACAGTTGGTTTGCATCATAATACTTGGAGATAACTCGTAGAGCTCAGACCTCCTCCAATCAGCTCATTTCCACCCAGTATCATCTTACACATTCATCCGATCTCCTCTAATAAATTCACTGCTCATCAAAACATGACTTTGTCTCAGATAGTCAAATGGTTATTAAACAAATCAGTAGCAACCTTGTTGCACAACTCATGTCCCTGGGTGGGCTCCAACCCCCGACCTTTGGATTAACAGACAGACCCACTAACCACTGATCCACAGAGACAGTCCATTGCTGCTGTTGTGGGGTTCTAGACACAGATGATGAAAATGTCCCTGTCTGATAATGAGGAAGAATCCTTCAGAAGGTTCCACAACATCTGGTTCATCTGGTCCTGGTCCATTAGCAGCATTTACTCAACATTTCATTCCAATCTGTTCGGAACCCTTGGAGGTATTTTACTAACAGACAGACAAACAGCCCTTTGCTGTCTGACCGTGATCACTTCACACATGTGTCTTACTGCTCCCAGAGAAACCCGTCATCACATCAGTTTCCATTCAAGCCTTTTTTTTTTTTTTAAATAGTGAATCATTCAGTTGCTTTGACTTGCCTGGTGTGGCGGAACACTAATTCAGCGGTACAACACACTATCCTAACGTACGTAAAGCTCTTTGCAATATTCAACTCATGTGTCCAGTTTGACCCCATCAGAGGATAGATAGTGTTCATCCTGACAGTCATATTGGCCTTTAACTTTTATCTTTCCAGGTCCAGCATCTAGCAGGTCTATACTGTAATTGGTGAAACCAGGATGGCTTCTGTTACAGCCTCAGTCAAGAGCAGCCCCTCCTACTGTTGTCCGACTTATTGTTGGTAACAAGACACTGGTGCTCTGTTCTGTTAACAAACAGAACAAGAGGGTTCCTTATTAAACCACCGTCTATTTTTGGATTCAAAATGTGTGTCTCTCTCTCTCTCTCTCCGTCTAACTTTCAGCTGCACACCAATGTGGACAAAGGCGACGGCAACGTGAAGTACGTCCTGACCGGGGACGGGGCCGGCACCCTGTTCCTGATCGATGAGAAGTCTGGGGATATTCACGCCACCAAGAGGTTGGACAGGGAAGAGAAGGCGATGTACACACTCCACGCCAAAGTGCTGGACAGGAACACCAATGCAGAGCTGGAGCCTGACACAGAATTTAACATCAAAATTCATGACATTAATGACAATGCGCCAAGATTTGCAAAGGAAATCTACTTCGCCAGTGTTCCTGAGATGTCTGAAGTTGGTGAGTTGTGCTTTAATTTTTGTTTTCCCCTCAATTCTGCCATTGCACTGCTAAATATGATCAAATGTTGTCATTTCTTTTGCCTGTCCGACTCCTTACAAGCATTTTTGTCTGACGAGCCAAAGTAATTAATCCATAATTAATCAGCAAACACATTCCTGATGATAAATTCAGACAATAAATACATAAACTGAACAGCGTTTGCTCATCAGAACTGCAAAATATTACATTGTTTTCAGTTCTATGAAGCTGTTTGAGGTCTGCGATGTGTTCAGCTGGGCTCATTGAGAATTCAGAACAAGCGAAGCAATTTTCCATTTTTAATGGGCGGTAGAAATATATGTTTACTGTAGATTGTCACAATCTTTCTAATTAAGGATTTGCTTCACTGCGTTTCACTTCATCCCATTCAAGTATTATAAATAAACCAAATGGCACAAATATAAACAAAGCCTGTTCAAAAAAAATAAAGATGAAAGCATGAAACTTGAAATCAATTCTCAATTATGCAACTGCAAATTAATACATGTGAGCAATCAGGAGTCTATCAAAAGCTAATTATCTATATGACAAACAACAGAATGCTGCTTGGGATTCATAATGCAATGCTCTTAGGTTCCTCAGTGGCTTTAACGCCGGCCAAAGGTGGGTCAGGGTCACCGCTACTCATCTCTGGACTAATAAACTGCCTTCTATGTTCAGACTGAACACACTGGTTAATCAAGTCAGCCAGCCATGAAGAATCAGCAGCTCCTTTTCATGCTATCAGTTCTGGCACTAAGTGGGACAGATGTTCACGGGTTCATTAGTATGCAGGGAGACAGTCCGACCCTAAGAGGACACAGCAGAGGTCTCCTGAATGCCAAGGACAGTATTTGTAATGTGGCATTAGCGAAACACTTGGCTGGATTAAGCAGGATAAGCGAATAGGACACCTCCTAACAGGAGGTGTTAGAAAGATCGTTTCACGACTGCTCTGAATCCGCTCTGTAAAAAAAAAAAAAACAACAACAGGTGATGAGGTGCGCCCGACGCAGCCCGTCTCAAGGAAACACGTGTTCAGATCAGATTCTGTGGGTAGTGGCACCCAAATCCAGACTTAGTTGGACCTTCCCAGTCTCCCCCAGCTCTTTTTGACATACTGATCTCATTTCAAAGTTACACCGAGTGAAAGGAAAATATGTGTGATCACAGATTGTCAAACACTTTTGTTGTTTTTGCCCAAACTGAAGTGAAAGCTGAAAAGAAACGCTGTCCCTGAAGTCTTAATGAATCACTCATGACACATTCAATGAACGGACCATCCATTCATCTTTTTTAACTCATGTTTCTGATTAAGTTCGTCGGACTTGTCGCCATCAGGCCTGATATTTCTCTGAAGCCCTGTTTGACATGAAAATTAGTCACTGCCAGTGGAGCAGGAGTAATATTAGAGCCCTGCTTCTATTAAAGTACGTCAGTGTGACTAAAATCCTCTTTGAAAAGTCTCTTCATGCCAGTGGAAGGTTAAAAAAAAAAAAAAATGTTGAGTCAGTTAGTTGATCCTCCCTTTCCGCTTGAGGATTGAAACTACCGTTGCATGTTCTCTTTTGCAGGTACGTCAGTTGTCACTGTAACTGCGGATGATGCAGACGATCAAACGTACGGGAACAGTGCCAAGCTTGTGTATAGCATCCTGCAGGGACAACCGTATTTCTCTGTGGATTCTGAAAACGGTAAGCAGAAACTCCTGGCTGCTCGTCTCAAACACTATAAACAGATCAGCTCACTCCGAGAGATGAAACAAGCGGGATAAGGATTTCCGCCTTTCTGCTAGCGTCATGAAAAAACTGACATTTCAACTCAGTCAAACTGTGAATCCTATTAACACAGAGCTCACATCAGAGGAACATGTCAAACCTATTGAATATGTAGTATTTGATTGTTTAGATCTGCACATTTATTCTCCTCCTGATGAACTAACCGCATAGAAAAATTGTATTATATTATTACTGTTATCTCTTTCTCGCTGTGTGTGTATATATGTATATATATATGTATATATATGTCTACCACACCAGACAAGACCCCAGGTGTAGGCTGTGTAGAGAAGCCCCTGAGACAGTCCAGCAGATCACAGCAGGATGTAAGATGCTGGCAGGGAAGGCATACATGGAACGGCATAACCAGGTAGTGGGCATCGTGTACAGGAACATCTGTACTGAGTATGGACTGGAGGTCCCAGGGTCCAGATGGGAGACACCCCCAAAGGTGACAGAGAAAAAACAGGCCAAGATCCTGTGGTGGTGGATAAACACCGGAAGAAAGTGGTGGTGATAGATGTAGCAATCCCCAGTGATGGCAACATCAGGAAGAAGGAACACGAGAAGCTTGAGAAATACCAAGGGCTGAAAGAGGAGATAGAAAGGATGTGGGGTGTGAAGGAGACAGTGGTACCAGTGGTGATTGGGACACTAGGGGCAGTGACCCCCAAGCTGGGAGAATGGCTCCAGCAGATACCAGGTAGAGGACCCGAGACGGGGACACCGCCCAGGTGGGCGAGAGGAAGATTTTTGGAACACAACGTGCCTCATGACAATGAGAACCATCGTCAGAATAGGTCGCTGTAGCAGAAGAGAGCTGTTTGATGAATAGGTTTGTCTGATGAACAGGTAATGTGGAAAAACGGGTAATATGCAAATTACCTGAGTTGTTTGCAAACAACCATGTTTTCAGGTAAAGCTAGCAGCTTTGCACATTACACCAAAACATGGGTTGGAATTAGCTTTCAGTAGCTTTAAGCTATTACATCTAGCTAGCTAGCTAGCTAGCTAACCTTATAAGACCTAGCTAACTAGCGCTAACCCTTATGGAGATAGACAGTCTTTGACATTACCCGTAACACACACACACATTTACATATATATGAACATGAGATACCGTGTAAATAAAATAATAAAGAATCAGAAATACTGTAAATATACAAACAAAGAAATGAGAAGGAGGAATTAGTGAAGGAAATATATTTCTTTTCAGGCACTATTAAGACAGCCCTTCCTGGCATGGACCGAGAAGTGAAAGAAAACTACCAGGTGGTGATCCAGGCTAAGGACATGGCGGGACAGATGGGGGGCCTTTCAGGAACCACCACAATCAGCATCACCCTCTTAGACGTGAACGACAGCCCGCCACGCTTTGCTAACCGTACGTTTTATTGATTCATAATCGTTGGTTCCAGAAATATCTACACACAAGAATCACACCGACAGGCTCGTGATCATTCTTTGTTGTTGTTGATGTCATTCATGTTTAGATTCCTTCCGGGTGACTGCTGCGGAGTCCACAGAGATCGGAGGCGCTATCGGTCGCATTAAAGCAGACGATCCAGATGTTGGTCGCAATGCTGAGATGGAGTACAGCATTGTCGGCGGACACGACGTATTCAACATTATAACTGACCAAACCACTCAGGAGGGAGTCGTCATAATCAAAAAGGTGACTCATCTGTTTCATCTGATTTAAAGTTAAAGTTGATAGTTAAAGTTTCAAGCTGCGTCTCACACACACACACACACACACACACACCTTCAACAGTTGCTTGGACTTTTAATGGCTGAACAATCAAACACAACCTGTCTTGTGACAAGTGAGAACCGTCGTCAGAACAGGTCGATAAACACTGTAGCAGAACTGTTTGACTCCCATTTACAGCTATTTTTGAGACTGTGGGAGGGAGACAGCTGTTCCTGGTTATAATTCTTATTTCAACCATGATATCAAACTGCACAATGCCCCTTTCCCCCTAAACCAGACGCTAAGCGCAGTGGTTGCTGGAAACACGACTGTGGAATCGTTTTGTTCCGAAAAAGCATAAAAAGATATACCTGCTTTGTCAACAAATACCCCACATTCTGTCATCTTTCTAGTTTCTCTTGACATTTCTCAAAAAAAGTTTGATCTAGGTCAAAATCCAGCTTACTCTATACTTTAATTCCACTCATATTGCACCTGTCCTTTATAACAGATCATTCTCTCACAGCTAACAGAGCGTTTAACCTCAATGCAGAGACAGGATGGTACCGTTCTGGATTAGAAGCCGCCTGCCGATAACGTTTGTGCACATAAGAGAGGATATATGACAGAATTTACTTTTGAACTGGTGAATAAAATCAGATACCATAAGCTTTTGAAAGGTATAATGCGGAGCAGCTCTTTCTAGTTTTCCCCAAAGAGCTTCCAGAACGCTATTCTTCACTTTGAAATGTACCTGGCAATTTAGAATATGGATAAGATAAAGGCAGACAAATGAAATACAATGAAGTGCCTTTCAAAATCCGGGCAGCGGGCTGTTTTTTTTTTTTTTTTTTTCCCCCTCAATGCAAACTACAGCCTGACTTCTGATGCTCTTTCATCTCCAGGCACTGGATTACGAAAGTAAGAGAGACTATGAGTTCAGAGTGGAGGTGAAAAACACATACTTGGATGTGAGGTTCATCCACGGTTTGCAGTTCAAAGACTACGCCACGGTCAAGGTAACGGTGGAGGATGTGGATGAGCCCCCGGTTTTCACGCGGAACCCTTACATCATCGAGGTGCATGAGGACACGGCTGCTGGCAGCTTCGTCGGCGTGGTGTCGGCCAGGGACCCCGACGCTGACAACAAGCCAGTCAAGTATGCTGCTGGAGTGTTTGAGTCAAAACCCTGTTTTGTTTTGTTTTTTGTGTGTGATTCTGCTTCAGAGTGATGTCTATTCTGTAAAATCAGTGGAAATGGATCAATGAGCAGTTATGCGATAAATTCCTCGCCACTTAAGTGAGTGTAATTCGTTTTTTGGGGAGATTTGACTGCCACAGGAGCTATTGTCCCACATTTAATTGCAACAAGTATAAAATCAATTGGAAGACAAGCAACACACGGTAGAAATACAAACTCTCCTCTTATCAGTTTTTCAGTGTAAAGGATGAAAATGTGCCCATTTGGCTAAATCTAATCCATCAGCCTAGCCATGTGTCAGTGGAGAGGAGGGCAGACAAGGATATTATTCATGCGTCCTGGTGATTTCCCAGTGGAAGATGGCGGCGGCCCTGTGAAGTGAATACAGACACTGTTTATTTCCCAGAATTATGGAAGCCCTCCGCTGCACTGCACAAAGTCAAAGTGAAAGAGCCTAATATGCTGTATCAATCCACACAGCTCAGCGCCGCCGCTCCACACATATGGCGCCTGCCTGTCGCTGACACAGAGCTACGGCGCGCTCGGCCCACGCCACATGGTGTATTGTGTTGCATATTCAAATTTCACTGGAACGTGAAAGTCGACTATGACACTTGAGGAGGCTCGATGGAGGATGTATGATGTTTTCACAATTGGGAGCGTGAATGCTTTGCTCTTGTAGAGACAATGAGTGAATGTGTAATTTCGTTTTGTGAAGTCCTGCAGTGTGTTTGCGCTTTGAAGACAGTCAGGGAGCAGCATGTTGCAGGAATAGGAGGTGCATGCAAATGTGGTTCACAGGGAAGCAGGTGATTTTGTGTTTTTTTTTTTTTTGGTTTGTTTGTTTGTTTGTTTTTTTTGTTTACTGCAGTGGGTTCTCGTTTACTGGTATCAGAGAAAACATTTTGGTTGTTCCGGCAGATATTCAATCGATCGGCACACGGATCTCGAGAGGCTGTTCAACATCGATTCTGTGAACGGCACCATCACAACGCTGAAAGCGCTGGACAGAGAAATGTCCAAATGGCACAACGTCTCTGTGGTGGCCACGGAAACAAGTAATTGATTTCTTTGTGTTTGTATGGCTGTAGTTCATGGAAATATTTGATATATTGAGGAAATATATTCAGTTCCACGCTGAGCTGAAATAGTTTCTATCTTTATGTTTCAGATAATCCCCGGCAGACAACGCGTGTGCCTGTGTTCATCAAGGTGTTGGATGTCAATGACAACGCCCCTGAGTTTGCGATGTCCTACGATACGTTTGTTTGTGAGAATGTCAAAGCAGGACAGGTACTTCATGCTATTTGTAATATTTCTGTACCAATAAGCAGCCACAACTAAAACGTTTTTCTCTTTTTTCTTTTTCTTTTTTTTCCAACAGTTAATTCAGACAATAAGTGCTGTTGACACTGATGAACCTCTTGTTGGACACAAGTTTGTCTTCAGTATAAGTGCCGATAACCCAAACTTCACCATCAACGACAGAGAAGGTAGAATATACGATTTTTGTATTCACACTCACATTGTTGTCAAATGTTTTGTTTTGTTTTTGATTTCAAATCAATATACAGTACATACAACAACCTAGTTTTATTTGGTGGCTATAAAGGGGCAGTATGTGAATTATTATTATCATTGTATCCTTTTTTTGATGTTGTCTAAGCTGTCAAAAGCTTCTAGATATAGAGGAAGTGGATATAAAGGTTGGTTTCCTTGTGATTATCTCAAACATCTCTTGCCTCTCTCTGCAGATAACACTGCCAATATCCTGACACGAAGGGGAGGGTTCAGCCGCCGTGAGATGAGCGTGTACTTCCTGCCTGTGGTGATCTCAGACAATGACTACCCCATTCAAAGCAGCACCAGCACACTGATTGTACGCGTGTGCGCCTGCGACAGCCGGGGAAACATGCAGTCGTGTAGCGCAGAGGTCCTGCCCTTCTCCGACGGTCTCACGACTGGAGCCCTGGTGGCGATCCTGCTCTGTGTTGTCATTCTCCTCAGTGAGTTCACTTTGCACCAGCAGCTGCAGTTTGAAAAAAACAGCCAAGAGCAATTCAACAGTAAAAAAATATACGATACGTCCAGCAACTTTTCAACAACTTTGCTTAAATGTTATGGTTCGAGTGTTCTGTATCGTCTGTCCCTCATTAGACCTCATCTAATAAGCTCTTTGCCAACTGGCAAGTACAAATCCATTGATTACAAGCTTGCTCCTGAATTTTAGCATGGATTATCATGCTAAAACCATCGGTGGTGGACCGATGGTTGCTCTCCTCTGGAGCAAAATATCCTGACATCTGCTCATTATCTGACGTTTTTTGCACTTGAACACCCCTGACAGACTGTCTCATTCACCTCTGCTTGACTTCGACAGACAGGCGCTGAGCTGGAACAGGTCCCGCTCATTGCATCCCTCAGCTCTATGAGAAGAAAAAAAAAAAAAAAAAACGTCAGTCAGATGCGCTCATAAGGAACCTTTTTAACATTCGTCCGCCCCATGTTGAAGGGACTGTAATTAACACTCAGGTGGGAGGCGAGAGGACAAGCACATGACCCGCTGAGAGGACAAAGTTAGGAGAAGACCGCAAGCGGAGAAGGACTTAGTCCTAAATTAGACATTGTATTTAAAATCTCCATACTTGTAACCTGATTGTACCTTCCGGTGGAAAACGAATGAACCAGGTGAGCGAGGAGGTGTATACGTCGTATGGGCTGTTCAAGGGTAAAACTAAGGAAATAACCTTTGCACAGAATCTTCAGTAATCACAGGCGCATGCCGGAGGCAGTGTTGGGGATTTATCAATGGTAGCAAAAGTATTGGCCCTCTGTGCTTCATCCCCTCTGTGCTCTTTAATGGATCACGTTAGGAGGCACACGTCTTACGCTGAGCTTTCCCACTCTGTCTCCCACTGTTTTTGTGTAGTGATCGTGGTTCTGTTTGCTGCCCTGAGGAGACAGAGGAAGAAGGAGCCTCTGATCATATCCAAAGAGGATGTCAGAGACAACGTTGTCAGCTACAACGACGAAGGGGGCGGAGAGGAGGACACTCAGGCCTTTGATATCGGCACGCTGCGCAACCCAGAGGTGATGGATGCTAACAAGCTACGCCGGGATATCATACCCGAAATGCTGTTTCCCTTTCGGAGGACATCGCCCATAAAGGATAACACGGATGTCAGAGACTTTATTAATGGGAGGCTCCAAGAGAATGATTCTGATCCCACAGCGCCCCCCTATGACTCTCTGGCCACGTATGCCTACGAGGGCAGCGGCTCGCTGGCAGAATCCCTCAGTTCGCTGGAGTCCGCTGCCACCGAGGGGGACCAGGATTACGATTACCTCAGCAACTGGGGACCTCAGTTCAAGAAGTTGGCAGAAATGTACATAGGAAGGAGCCCAGATAGAGAGACCTAGACAGAGCCATGAGCGTCTCTCTTTCATTTCAAGCTCATTTTTTTTTTAATGTCTGTTTATCTAGCTAGCTCGCCAGACGTCTCGTCTTCGTCTAGTTAGCTAGCTAGCCAGCTAGTTGACTGTCTGCCTACCTATCTATCAAGCTATATATCTGTTTATCTGTCTAGTTTGCTAGCTAGTGCGCTAGTTAACTGGTTGTGTATTTGATTCTCACACATTTCCCACAACCCACTTGTGGGAAATGAAAACTAAGACTTGAACTGAATTTTCTCATCAGTGTGGATCAAGTTATAATTCTCGAAGATTTACTGTCTTTTGGTCATAAGAAGTGAAGATGCCTTTGAATATTAGGAGTTTTTGTGGACAATGGTGTGAAAAATGTGTTTTGTAATTGACCAGAGAGCTAGAAGTATTGTATACTATCAATGTTTAATGGCACTGGATGGGGTTGGGGCGGGGTAGGAAAGGAGTCACGTGGCTTTTCCAGCCAGCTCCATTAAATACTGTACATGTACAAAGTGTTTTTAATGATGGACATCATATATACTATTTGCTATCTTTGTTTGACAAGCAATGTTCACGTGAATGGTCGGTGCAGTTTATTTGTCGAACTGAATTCATTTCATCATATAGGTGTAATATGTAATGAAAAGTGTATGTTGTAGGGAAGCTGTCATACACTGAGATCATGCTGCTTGAATGCGGAGTCACATTGTTTTATATTTATATTTTTATACTTATTTTCTTAATAAAATTACCTAACAAGAAACAGCTATACATTCATTTGCGTGACCACCATCGCTTCCATGAGCGTGTTCTCGTCCCACCACATCAAATACACCGGCTTGGTTCCGCCTTGAAGAGACGCAGCAGGTTGTACGTACACTTTCTTCTCCGATACTTTTCTTTGTTTTTACCTTTCCATTAGAGCCATGTGGGAGAAAAATATTAAAGGAGGAGGATGCTTTTTTTCCAATTGTGCACTTGAAAAAAGTCGAAATTTCAAGAATAAATAAAATACAATTTCAAGACTTCATTCTCGAATGAGGTTTCGAATGTATTTGGACTTTCTTCTCTTTTTTTGCACAATGACATTTTTTTTTCCTCCACTCAAATATTTTTCTCCTACATGGCCCTAATACTCTTCCATGTTCTGCAGTCAGTGCAATATAAAGAAAATGTCATCAGTGTTCGTAGCTTGTATTCAAGGCTCTGGATATGCTACAGAGGAATGCTATTTGTCAGTCCTGTTCATACCTGCAGACATGGAGGACAAAAAGAAAATATTACTGATGGACAAAGGTGACAAAAAGCGACTGTACCGGGAGTGTAGAAGACGTCACAAACCACAGCTGAACCAGGAAAATGTTTTCAGAAATAACACACTATCAAAACAAAATAAATCTCCATGTGCTTAAGTACATGAGTGCCTGCAAAGTCTGTGTTGTTTAACACAGCGGCAGCTGTGGAGATGACAGCACCTCAAATCAGTGCCCTATTCGCATCGCTACACTTAGCATCAGGTTTTAATATCTGCACCCTGGCCGAGCTGCATATGTAGCTGCTGTCCTGTTTCAGATGTCGAGACATTTGCAACACACCCAGTGGAACATGAAATGCTGTGGCCTCGTTAACTGTCTCTCTGGGAGAGGACGACTGCTCAGTCTGTCTAAACGATGCAATAATATTTACGACCAAGCCTCATCGTTCTAGTTCTCTTTTGCGCACTGACAAAGCTGACAGTTCGATCAACAGCAGGCAATAACCCCACATTAGCATTCACTTAGCTCAGAGGTGGCGGTATAATTTCATTGGTGTTGTGTGTGTTCAAGCACGACGACTCACTAGAAATTTTTATACCAGGAGTGAAAAGGGTCATATCTCATATTGCCACACGTCCGGTTTGCCTCAAAAGCTGTGAATTTATGTTGCGTGAATCATATTTGTGACGGTTCAGCACGATTGTAAAGACAAAACTCAATTATCAACCTTTTTTGGGGGCAAAAGCAGGAAGATTCTGACAACCATTTATTAGCTTTCCATCCCTCTTATGACACATATTGTGGTATTTTACACAATTATAGACCTTTAAAGACCTTTAAATACAAAGCACATTTTGGAATGTGGACGGGAGGCTGGCATGGGAGGGAGAGGTAACTGCAAATCAGTCGATGTAGTTGTTCTTTTATCCCATTAAGAAACATTTCCTTCCTGTCGGGATTGGTAATGATTTAATGAGAAGAAAAATGATGGGAATCATCTTCCTTTCTAGCATGACTGGTGTATCACCATTGTGTTGGCACTAATTTGCCCACAGCAACCTGTGTTGATGAGCACTGAGCACAGGAAAAGAGTTGCTGTTCCTCTGGGTCCCTGTTGGCTTTCTAGGCAGTCGGACTCCGCTCGCCATCCCCGCATGTGACTGGGTGATTAGAGCTTAAGTAGAACATATCCCGTTTGAAGTGAGAAATAAATTTGCATGTCACATGGAATAAAACATGACGGATTGCTGGTGATGGTAAACTAACTGTGGGACTCTGAGCTTTATTGGTTCAAGCAAAGTGCTTAATAACAATAACTGACTGCAAACAGGCCTTTCAGTTGCACTATTTCCACTGATCTGATTTATACATGTAATTACCTCATTCTGAAGTACTGAGGTAGGCCACGTCTTAAAATAGTAAACTATGCAGTTCACAGGAATCTGTTTTCTACAGTCTAAAGGAGGCTCCGTGATCAACGGTCCAGCTCCACCTTGGAAAGTTCCCCATTCCTGATTGTGCACAGCTGCTATCAGACCGACTGCTGCGAGCAGGTTGGTGCTCTAACCTGAAATCTTAAAATGCTTTTGTGCACCCCGCAGTCTTAGAAAACAGGCCTCGTGTCACGATGCATGACTTTATGGGTGTATCTGGCAAGAAAGCACTGAAAGATGTAAAGTGCAGCAATCAATACCGCAGGAGGGATGTTGGTATGCACACACGATATGACAGCAACGCCGGACCACCTGAGGCTGTTTTCTTATCCTGTCGATGCAACAACACCATGGTTGCCGCTCTGGTGTAGGCAAGAAACCCCCACTTGGCTAGGTAAATATTATTGTTTGAATGCCATGGTTACAATAAAAAAACAAGGACTAGCTACAGTTCAAAAGCTCCAAAGTCTAGGTGACTTTTTTAGGTGAAATAATCCAATGGACACCAGGGGTGAACCTGATTCTAGACTGTGGATGACACCAACAGGGATATAAATAGTGTTTACTTGCAAAATACAATATCTAGAGAGAAAAGCTGTCATAGATATGTATATGTATGACAATATACTGTATGTTGTTTGTCGTATTGTGTGTGTTGGGCACAGGCTGATTAGTTGGAGCCAGGTTGCGCTCCTCATGACAGACTGTTGCCTGTTCACGAGCCAGACAATTCACAGCGTGGTCAGGCGATCACCATTGGAGAAAGGAAGAGTGTGAAGCTTAGCCGACTCCCAGGGTTTTTGACATGTGGCGACGCAGTTTTGCCTCATGCACTTTTACTTCGAACACTACGAAGCACTTCGGAATACGAGGACGTGCTCGTCAGGTAAATGCAATATTCATGAGCGATAGATTGCGCTACTTATTACAGAGCGGTGAAACGTGCTGTCCGTCGGCAGCAGAGGAAACGAGGAATCCAAGGGTAAAACAAACAATTATCTGCCATGATGACATGAATGTAGAGTCGACAGTGATGCGGTGCTCCACGGACATCAGCATGTGGCCCGAGTCTGGTTCAAATATACACAAATCAATGTCGGGACATTAGGGTACATAAATAAGTACCACCGACCTCTCAGGATATACATTATTATTGTTATTACTGTTAAAGGAAGAAAAGTTTGTTCAAATTGTGCATTCTCATCTCTTTTTGTGACCGTAGCAATTGAATCAATTTCATTTTTCTCTGTGAACACAAGTCATTACACTTCGTTTGCGGTGACATTTAGAATTTCACACAGAATTTCACGACTCCAGCAAAAATACTGCGCTGACAGTTTTTGTAGTGGGGAAAACAATCACCGAGTCACTGTTGCAGCTTTAAAGCAATTTCAGCGCTCTACTGGCTGGTAGTTATGGACGTGGGAGGAACAGTTAAAGAAACACACACACACACACACACACACACACACACACACACACACACACACACACGGCAGCCCTCTCCCCCAGGAAATAAAATTACTTCTGAGCACAACGAGAATGCATCAGTGGCATGGCGCACTGCCGGGTTTGTTATAATTACAAGCGAAAGCAATTCTGAATAGGCGTCTTAATGACTAAACAAATTGTTGCATATTTCAAACCCATCTGGATCATTTTCTTTGGGGAAATGTAATTGTACAGAAATGGGGTATGTTCTGGTGACAGTACACAAAGAATCGTGGCAGCTGAGATGATGCATCGCACCACTTCTCTCGCAGCCTATTGGACATTCTGTCCTAATAAATATCACGCAGGTGCACAGGTCTACTTCCTGTGTCACTTAAGCTGGAACCAACTCAATTTCCTGACATGTGCTGGGACTTTCCTGCATATGAAGCATTGACCCCTGGAAAGCAGCACACCATGTATCTGACATACACTACTGAAAAGTTGCTGGTGTTTGAGTGAACGCACAGCTTTTATAATAACATCAGGAGGGGCTGACGTAGTTCGCTGGTATGTGGCGCCATCTCCTGGAAGAAGATGGTAACCACAACATGAAAATACTGCACAACTTTATACTCAAAATATGAGATATAATCTAAATATACTCCGTGTTAAATAAAACAGGACTGGAGAAGGATTAGCTGTCAGATGTCTTTTTTTGTCTTAATGTTTCTGAACAGGTGGATCATGGCTGAAAATGAGTATTGATTTACATGTGCAGTCGGTGCAGCTTTGGTCACATTAGTACTGTATGACAACACAACTCTGCTGACAGTTTCACACTACTATTGTCACATCGACACAATACTCAAGCTGTTCAGTTTGATGCCTTTGATGAACCGCCAACAGAGGGCAGCAGAGATCTTTGAGCACCTTGGAAGATGTGCCAAACGTTGACAGAACCTACATACTGTAGATACAACCAAGCAGACTGTTTTGTGTAATTAAATTACGGTGATTTGATGAGACACATTGGTGTCTTTGTAAATATAGGTCAAAGGTCAAAAAACCTCAATGGTGTCGGTATGAATGATTTCTTTAAACTTTGATACCATATGTACTTCATCAGATCTAAGTTTGGTTTTAGAGGTCAGTAGATTAGGTTTCCTGGTGTTTACCACATCTATCCGGTTAAAGTTTTGAACTTCCACTCCGGCTGTGCTCGACACAACCTGCAACTCTATCGTGTTAAATGTGTTTTCACATTATACTGAAAATACCGTTTGTCCCAGTGGCGTCAACCTCACCGTGGTGTCATCCATAAAAGAAGGTGATGATCTTACAGTATTTGAAAAAGCTGGAAAAAAAAGAAAAAATAAATAATCAAGCTAATTTAGAGATGGATATTTTTTTTTCTTTCCAGCCCTGTAATCAATTTCCAACCCAACCTGATGTTTATCTTCATGAATTCACACGCCATCAAAGACGCTTCCCAATAATGATAAAACACCAACTCTCCAGCAGTCGCCCATCCAATATTCCGGCCTGTTGACAGTAATAAGTTCACACCATTGTCAAACTAGGGGTCAGAGGGCAGTATGAGCACACACAAACCCAACCTGACAGAAATCCTGAATTACCTGAATAAATTCCCCACACTTTGTCAATGAACGCAATATATTAGAAATGGACAGTTGCACTTATCTACGTTTATTTCACGCTGGCGGAGTTTGACCGATTACGGAATGTTCAAACCGGTCCCCTTACGTAATCCCTGTGACTGTGACTGCCCCTGGCTCTGGTGCACGGAGGGTGTTCCAGAGGTCAGCTCCGATCTCATCTTCTATTCTCCATGTTCGTTAAGCGCCATTCTGCTAAGCGTGTCCAAATAGGGTAATTCTGTGTTCAATTAAGCAGGGCAGACACAGGACATTCAACACAATGTCAATGAGATGCCACTCGGGAGTGTGCCATCAATTTGATAGACAGTCAAAGAGGTGGATGGATAATAAGCTGTTGTATGTCCCCTGATTCTGCACCACCCAAGGCCATTGCTACAATTGAATTACACCGGTGACTTGGTAAGTCACAGATGATAGGCCCTAATGCATCGCAAAAAGCCGCCTTGACTGACAAGAGAGTGTTGTAGAACTGTGCGGATGTGTGTAGCTATCATGGTTGTCTTCCTACCAGCCGTGGCCATGAAGCCAGGATAAAGAGACCCACTAGGCCACACAAAGCACTGCAGTTGTCCTTAGGCAACAGGCCAGTGAGTGTAACACAGATAGAGATGAAAGGAGCGCGGGGGAGAGACCGAGAGCGAGCGCGATGGAGGGAGAGCAGGAGAGAGGAGTAAAGTAGGGAATAAGGGGGATGGTTCTGCCATGCACGGCGAGCCAGATATCCCTGGGCCACAGGCCAAGTGGCCAGTCACAAGGATGGCGTGCCAAGAGACCGCCATCCGGCCAGGTTGAACAGCCAGATAAAAAGCTCTGCGGGTTGTCTACAGCTCAACGCAGGCATCCCATGATGCATTGCTCTCTGCGCTTTGAGACATCACGATGCACACAACAATACGCGTGGAGGTTGACCTGGGGTTAGCCAAGACCGAAGACATGCAACTTTGATTCAGCTCGCTCACTTTTCGTCGACTGTCCAGCTTGGATGTCTTGGAAGTTCCATCTACTGCATCACAGAAGACTCTAGAAAGACTGTAGAAGGCTGTCAGAGTGCTCAGGTAGCTGACCACTGCCAAAGACAACAGATCAGGAGAAGAAGGGAAACAACAACAAACAGTTACTTACACACAAGGAGTCCAAACAAATCCAGTACAAACTGTCCAAAGTCAGAATCTAAAGGGAGAAAAAAAGATCGAGCAGGAGGGTGAAAAGGGAACTAGTGAAACTGGAGAAGATTCAAGGTGTGCAGACACAGGTGTGTGACAATCAAACAAAGGAAGGAAGTCAACTGGCAGCACATGAGTGTCAAAATAAAACAGGATATGACAAAAAAAAAACAACACAAAAACAAAAGTCCTGAATACACTCATTTTGTTTGCACTATTTAGTTATTTAGCAAAACAGTTGATGTTTGTTGTTGACCTGCTGTCGTAAACATTTAAACGTCACAGCCTAGGGAAAAGTAATAACAGTTCCCTCATACTGAAAGGATTAGTAAGTGTTTGTATGAGCTTCTATTTTTTATCAGTTCATGAGGAAAAATGACACTACTAAAAATACAAACTGTACTTTTTAAACAAAGAGTATCTATTTTTTAGAATAGAATTAGAATCGTTGACATTTTATTGATTATTACTATCGTTGTTGTTTTTGTTGTTATGAAATCAGCTTTAAATGTCTATTTAATGTAGAGTTAGACAGTGACTAGACATATATGTCTGACGTTTCCAGAGCCACAGCGGAAGAAGAGGATGTTCCACATCCCTGCTTGCAAAGCCTGGGCCATTTTGGTGCTTCATTCTCCCTCTCTTTTTTTTTTTTTCTGGACATATGGGGTCCAGTAACTCACAGACATAATTTGTCTGCTCTCCACACCAGGATTAGTGAGGTGATGGACTGCAAGGCGCTGCAATGAATCCTGTGGCAGTGTGACAGAAACCCCTCTATCAGTGAGAAAAGGTGGCGAGTAAAAGAATGTAAAATGTGTTAAAAGAAGGGACAATGCATTGAATCTCTAATTAGCACACAAACAAAATAATGAGTATCGACAGCCGCTGGGCTGCAGAGAATACTTTTGCTTAACATGCAACAAGGTTCTGTTAAAAGTCAACAAGTCAACCAGCAGGTTATTTTTTTCCTTTCCCTTTTTATTTGGCCCACATACTGCGTGGAACGATGACTCCTGGGCAGTCTGCTGCTGTTCGACCAGATCAGGGACACAAGTGTTTCACACACTGGCCATATGTTCAGCCAACAACACACCAAACAAACCCATCGCCACGGCGACAAGCTCCCATCCCTGTGTCACCTGGAACTTCGACCCTGGAAATGGGATTCGTCTGAATCTTCGAGTGGAGCTGCTTTTGTTTGGGGAGGCTACGTTTCAAGAGGGTCGCACACCAATCAAGGCGGTGTCCAAGTGTCCTTGAGTCAAAAGCAGTGAACCGACTGCCCCCTGATGACTGAGCACACAGTGTGCAGACATGTGCATGAACGGCTCAACGTGTTTATAAAACGCTGACTGGTTCGTCCACTGGGGAATCGCCTACCGTTTCCGTTTTATGACTATTTGTAATTGACATTTAACATTTCATGTCGCTGATTTAATGACACTGGTGTGCAACAAAAGCGTGAGCCCATTTCACCTTCGTCCGTGCGGACCCGTTACCTCCAGAGGTCCCATAAAGGGCAGAGATGATGGAGGACACATGTCTGTTGTTTCACAGGAAGTTCCCTTGCCGATGACGGGTGCCAGCTTGGCTGGACCTTGTCAATACAACTCATACGTTTCATATTTATAACCTCCTCTCCTTTTTACCCTAAGAGCCCGCGATGCATTATTTATGTCGCCGAGACACTATATTGAATTTTGCCCTGACACTTCAATAATACATCGTCCATCTGTCTTTGGGTGTCTTTGGCAAATCATGACATCTGTTTGGAAACATTCAACAAGGTATTGATGATACTGAAAAGTAATATTCCTCCGTTCAGCCATCGACAGGGCGGTTGTGTCAGTGAAAACGTGAACGCTCCCGACACGTCGGCTATATGTTGTCGTCCTGCATTGGTCTTTGTTCTTGTTTTACGTCCATGAATGTTTCATCATCAACATGTATTGGCCAAGTGCTATCTATAGCGCTAAGCTCAGTCACGGAGGCGGGAAGGTTAGAGGAAAGTAATATGACCTTAATGTGTCAGACCCAAAGACCTCGCCTGGCTCAGCGCCTGTCAATATTACATCAGGATCAGCACTTTTGAAGCAGCACAGAGTGTTACGAACCCGACTCTCTGCGGCACGAGTCGTCCTCATTCCCTGTTTACAAGGCTGTTTTCACCAGACGTCAAGTGTCTGCCTCCAGGATGGTGTCTGTGTTTCAGGTTGGACGTGATAAGGCTATGTCAATATGAGATTTATGGCGGACAGGACATGAAACGCGGTGCCACAAACGAGTCAAATGATGGGATTTCACACATGCTCTACATCATGTCAGCCGTTATCTCCAACCGCGGCGAACTGCTCGTTATAAATTGCATGTCCAGTTTTGTTCTGTTTACGGTTTGACCTTGGCCAAGTTTTAGGATGCTCCTTTAATGCATACGTTATCACCTAAAGTAATCAGAACACGAACGATCTGGTCACCTTTATATTCATGGAGATGAGATGCACCCAAGCTGGAGCGTGTATTCATTTTAAGACCAAGTGACACACGAAGACAGATTATGAATGCCAATGGTCCCTAAGCCAAGGTCTCCGTTATGTACTGGTTTTCTTGTGTCCCTTTCAAATTAATAACATCTTCTTTTCAGCAAGATGACAATCTTTATATTTATGTGCACACAAAATGCTTGAAGATTTATACTGCACTTACTTCACATCTAGTGTGTCAGGGAAGATAAGGATGTTGTGAGCTCTGGCAGCTGAGGGAGCAAACGTCGACACGCAAAATATGGTGAAGAATAAACATGATCTTTTCTTTATTCGCAAATGGGAGTTGACATTCCTCCTGGAATGAACCATAGTTATAGAACACCAGGGAATTGTCACCACCTCCGTCCACCGGGATGATTAATTCAGTCATTCCAGTCATTTATTCTAGAAAATGTGAGTCAAACCCTTAAACTGACCACCACAGTATCCCAGACCTAAAAAAAACTTTTAACAAACTTTAATTTCTCCTTTAAAATAAACAATAAACCTAATGGAACCGAGAACAGAGAAACACCATGTTGGCGGGAGCAGCTGCTCATGTTAATGTAAATGTCTTTATATAGCAGGTAATTGAAAGAATTGTTCTCGAAAGAAAACACAAACTGTGTTGATTATTTCAACGGGAGACAACCACGGTGTCTAAAAACAAACAACATCTGCCTCCGTTAACACCACCTTCACTGCAGCTGTTGATGTGTGCTGATTCCATCTAATCCCCAAAGAATATGAACCCTCCGTTTAATGCCTCCACAACCTGTCACAACTGTTTCATCAACACAAAACCATTGGCTGCGGCTTTTATTACCAATGACATCAGGACCCGTTTATCGCCTGCAGTGCAGCAACAAGTTATCCACCTTTTGTACTGGCGGCGTTGTTTCCCCTAACACAGCTGTTTGTCAGAACAATTAACAACAGGCTAATCTTGAACTCACGTTGTTTTTACATGTGCTTTTCACATGTCACAGCAGTCAAAGAACAAAGATTAAAAAAAAAAAAGAGAAAAATCTTATATTATATTATATTATAAAATATGTCATGACATCACGAGCAAATCAAACAGTTTAATAAAACTAAAATTAAACAAATGTACATTTTTTTTTTTTTTTTTTTAAGGAAAAGGTAAAAGTGATGATACACATGTGACCACCAGTCCGGTCGGTCATTTCTTCATGTAAATGTGACATGCAGACAGGTTTGGGAGCTGTTCGGATCATTAAATCATTAGTTCACTGGGTTGTCGTACAGCCAGAAGGAAAAACAAAAAAAAACAAAAACAAAGTGACATTGAATTTCTCTACAAACACAAGCTGCAAGCTGGGTTTTCATTTGATCATGCTTGTTTCTTCTGCAATCTCTTGATTTACGACTTTGATATCCGAAAGACGCTGAGGACCGTAACATAAATACAATATTAAACATCAGTCTGTCATGTCATGTGTTTCTCTTTTTTAAATCCACTAACCTGCATCATACTTCAGGTAAAATTACACCCGATGGCAAATTGCCGCAATTCTATTAAAGTTAAACAGTTCACCTCTAATTAAGTATTCACACGCACACACGCACACACTCAACCAACCTCGTGTGAGGTGCAGCCTCGACCATCTGGAACAGTTTAGGTTTCATTGTTACGTCCAAGGACACCGAGGATCAAACCTGCCCCGTGGTTCGACCTGCAGCGGCCCCCCCGAGCGTGACAGTATACATTCTGATCTACTTCACTGACTTCCTTATAGCGGCAACATATTTATGTCATCACGCCGCATCAGGAAATTCTTCACTGAGCTGCGGCTGGAGCTCGGTTCACAAACCGAAGCCACCAAGGTCACTCGACTCTGACCTCCATTTCTCCAGGCTCTCAAATGCTGGTGTATTGCCTCAGCCAACATCTGCCTACAAAACCCGTCTGTGGCGTTCATGTTCATCCGTGTTCAACGCTGAAGTAATTTCATGTGTATCGATTCCAAATCTAATCTCAGATAAACTTTCACATAGCGGCTTGTAAAGAGGGTTGAAAAAAAAAAAAAAAATTCTGGGCATCAGATTCCATCAGCTATCTTGACCCATACCGACATTTCCAAAACTCAGATTACGGCGATGCCATGTTGCAAAAAAAAAAAAAAAAAAAAGTGAGGTGGAAAATATTTGTGCAGATGCCCGGTGTTGATTACACCTCGGCGAGCAGTCGGCCCGCGTGTTCTGATGCACTTCCAATCCTCAGCAAGCCGTGAAGTCCCAGAGCTCTGTGCAAATTGGACAATCAGTAATGGTATTTTATGGCATTAAGAGTGGAGATGAAAGGAAGGACACCTCCGTTATCAACAGGATAATGGGGCTGCTGCCTTACACTTGGAGTCCAATGAAATGGGACTGTGTTAATTATCCTTCCTATTAATTAGGCCATCCTACGAAGGAGAAACAGGTCACTCCTCACCGTCACTACGCATATTCAATTATCGGCATCAAGAAGAAATTTGTGTGTGTGTGTGTGGGGGGGTTCTGTTTGTTCTTTCATTCAAAGTGGTTCAAACCTCACACACACACACACACACACACACACACAGAGTTTGTGATGCACCTACAAATAATACTGAATAAACCAATGTGTCGGAGTGTATTTATTCCCTGTAGGTGATACACTGGGCCAGACACTGTTTGTCCAAGGTGGATTTAATAGCAGTGTTTTTTGGTTTTTTTAATACCTCAGATTTATCTTATCTGCGATCAACAAGTTTACTCATTTTTTATGCATTTCCATCTTCTGCACAAACAATGAATTCAAAGGGAATTGAATGTGCATTTACTTTAAAATTACACATGTATTTAGGCGCTCAGGCGTGCTTTTGTGGGCGTTTCCGTGCACACCTGCCATCTTGGTGCCATAACATTTAGGTGCGGGTTCATAAAGTGTGGCCTTGCTCTTTAATCCAGTCCGCTCATATATCTTATCAACTGCAGAATTCATCTTACTTTAATGTATTCCATATCTTTCTTAACACTGCATAATTTTAGGATATTGGAAAATATATTGTTGGAAATTAAGACATGGGTTTGTGTAATATCCTTTTTACCTCTCACCTGCACCTAAAGTGTGGAAAAGATGGCGGGTTCACCGGCAATCTGTCTGCGCCTCCCCCTCTCACCGGGGCTCTCGCTCACAAGGCTCAGGAGGTAGTAAACACTCTCCACACCCACCAAAAATACCGCCCCATATCTCATTAACAGGATAATAATTGTTTACCAGTGCTCACAACAGATGTGCGAGGGCTGGCTCCAGCCACTCCTTCGGTGGTGGAGCATCCCGTACGACGGCATTTATCAGCAAAGCAATATATTCGTCACCTAACTTTCTGATACTGATGCAATTTTCTGCCCAGGTACTGGCAATCATCCCAATGGTAGGGGAATAGGAGAAATCCCTCCGTCTTTGTATTTTTGCCACAAACCTTGAGTGAAAATGCAGTGAGAAACTTTTTTTTTTTTTTGTAGATAGTAAGCTGAACATTACTGGGGTCGACATGTTGACGCAACAGGAGCAGGTCGATGAAAAACACTCATCTGAGTCCAAGTTTGTGGAAATGTGGCATTATTACAAATTAAGATGCATTGTACTAGAGATGGCTGCGATTCCATTAAAAGGGAGGAAAAGGCAATTTTATGCAAATGATGTTTTCTTGTCGGTTCAACCGACATAAAAGCTGAATGATAAATTGCTGTTTGAGTGAATCTCCAGCACAATGTGACCCACGTGTCACATTTCAATGTGCATTTTTCCCCATGAAGTGCCTGTAATATAGTTGTAAATGTGAGCTAATGCTCTTCCGGGAGTGCTCATGTGATGGACAGGCCTGGCAGTTATCATAATGAAAGGCTCTCTGCTCTCCATCCTGGAGCCACACGCACGGAGACGTGTGTGCGGCAAACATCTGAATCATTGGCTTCTTTATTACCAAGCTACCAAAAGGGGGACACTAAAGGTGTGTAACGCAAAGAGTCTCTTTATGTCTTCACTTTATGAGACCTATGGCACAAAAAAGATGCAGATGAAATGAAAAGGAAGTAAATTATGACACGAGTTTGTCCATTGTAGAGTGCTGCACCACTCATGCTCATGTCCTCCAACATATCAACTCAAACAGTTAATTTAACACAGAGCAATCTAAGTTAACTTTACTAGGCCCCATAAAATGTCATAGATTGTTTTTTCCTAATCAGTTCTGCAACAAGCCATTTTGCCAGGTGACATTATGTTCAATATTTCAATTATATTTCAATTTGGCTCCATGACAGAGTCTCATCATTGCTGGGGAAGCTGGGAGCAGACGCAAATTATCGCACATATGTAAATGTATAGTTTTAATTTTTAACAGCTCCTCGACATGAATAGAGGTTTTACACCTGAATCGTAAAGAACAGACCGGGTGTTGGTTTGATGCTGGTGCTGGAATCAAATCCCAACATGAAAGGAGATCATACGAAGCGATTCGATAGATAAAAGTGTCATGTGAAAGGTGCAAAATAGAATAAGAATCAGGGAACATGTTTCGTGGCATGGAAGGAGAAGACTCGCTCATATCGTGTTTTCTAAGTAACACACTGGGGCTGCTGATTACTTGTTGCTATAGAAACAATCCTGGTGTTTCATGACTTGTTAGTGAGAGGCTGCCTGCCTGGATAGCACCTCACTGAGAATATTCAGGTGATGGCCATGGATGAGCAAGTTCCACGCCGCTGCGAAACAATCTAAACGCATTTCAACACTACGGACATCGGGGTTTCCTCCAGAAAACCGACAGACACAGACACAGACGCACACATCTGCAGCAAAATTATGAAATTATTATGAAATAACTGCAGCTCTTTAGATGGAAGCATGAAGCCAAACCAGTCTGACATGAGAATTCACCATGTGAAACACAAGTGTTGCTGTTCCTCATGATAATCGTTCATTAGCCATTTATTTGAGGGCGATCGCAGCCCCCC
>CAAKHB010002622.1:26153-49666 GCA_901007665.1 Aeoliscus strigatus
GGGGGGTCACCCCCCCCCCCCCCCCCCCACCCCGAGGTAATCAGCTACTTTAATTTGCACGTTGGAGAATACACTGCTGTTGGGCTACGTGAGTTGACAGTTAATATCATCCTCTCAGACACAAAACACAACAAAAAACATGTGCAACACCGGTAGAGAAGGTTCTGGTCGGGCCTTTACAACGTACAAGGAGAATGAGATGAAATGAGTTTGTTGTTGCTGAGGTGTTTATTGAACAGATGTGACGCGTTCACTGGCTGCTGAGAATTTGAAAACGGTTGTTGGCTGCAGTCGGGTTAAAACAACCTTTGACCTCTCCGCTTTTAAAACAGTTCCTGTAATTATTAAACCTTTCAAGTGTAACAACCCATCTGGCGAGGGTCACTGTAGCCCGGAATGTTCTTCTGGGTCTGCAAACATCCTCCAGGCGATATATCTTACTCCGCTGGTGTGACTCAGCCAGTTACGTCTCGGCTGTGTTACGAGTCAAAGGCACTGAAATGTGGAATACGCTTTCGACAGCCGACCTCGCTGTCAGTTCAGGTTCTGTATTTACTCCAATAAACGGTGAATCCACCTGACCGCGTTTTCGTTCCTGTATTATTTCAGACTCTCTGTGAGAGCCGGGCGCCAACAGACTGAAATAGTATCCCAGAACACCCGCTGCTCACGTAAAAAGTACTCAACATTCCACAGTTCTTTCCCTCTGATGAAGTACACGTCCACACATCACTGTTCCTAGAGGTTTGAACATGTTTGGATGAATTATCTCGGTTGTCGTGGTGACAGCATGCTGACTGGTGGGCAGATATACACAGTTTGACTCAGTTGTCATCAACACTAATCCGCTACCCGTCTGTAACCATAGGAACATGAACCAATATACTGTAGCTGTCCCTGTTTGCTTCCCATTGGCTGCAGCGCTGAGTTCTGACTGAACTGACCACTAGGAAGGATCAACTGGCATGAAAGATTCATGTTCATATGATGGCTTCTTTTTTTTAATTTCTTTCTTTCTTTCTTTCATGTGAGTGTGTAGAAATGGAATGAGATTTATTTTCAGGTGCTGCCCTCGATCAGACACACATCCAGTATGTGTCCGTGTGACACGAATTAGAAGAATTAGATCTGAAGGCTGTGCGTCTGGGTTCCGAGCGCAAATAACCGCCACCGCTGTTATTAACAAACTGTTTCTGTCTGGGTGAAATGGAAAACGATGGAAGAGAGGAGAGAGCGCTGTGGCTCAATTGTTCACCACAGGTTGAATAAACATCATATGCCTGTGTTGTCTCATGTTTGTGAGGAAGATGACTTTTAGCCTGAAGTGTCAGAATAGATCAATCTGATCTGAGCCACACTGAAGAACAGCTACAGCTAAAAATAAAAAAGATCCAACTGTGATTATGCTTAATGACACCTTATGTGCATTCCATGCTTCGGTAGATTTGACTAAAGCTGTCGGAAAGCGCTGTCTGACAAGACTCATGAGCAGTGGAGCCACTATCGACTGTGAAATATCACATGTCAATATTCTAATCAGAGTGTAAGACTTTCACCAGATATTCACTATTGCTCTTCTTTTATTCCGATGTATGCCTGCGTCAAACGCATCGCCTCCACGTCAGCCCCTAAAACAGAGAATCCTTCTTCGCTCACCAGACAGATGAGTCAGAGCCAGTGTGAGCAGCGAGAATTCCCTCAGATTGAATTAAATCTAAATCTAATCACTGTGATCCCTGATCGAAAGGCAGCCGTCCCCATCCTCAGCCAGGCAGGGGCAACCAGCGAGGACTGTTTTCTGCACAAAACCTGGGACGCGGTCGGCCCGAGATGACGTCCAACGTGTGGTTGGTAAGATAAGGTGACGTTGGTTTTCTCTTACCTCTGTATAGTTCTCAGACATTCGTGAACTAAATGATGGTGTGAGATCCTTAGGAATGAGATGAGCATAAATATATTCAATTTATGCATATATATATATATACACACACACATATACCTGATTTATGCATTTGTATGCATAAATACAGAGAAACAGCGAGAACAGTCAGGTGTCTGTTACAGTGACCATGGTTACTGCACACTGAGGCAGTTCTGCTTAGGGACAAAGGTTGGGATGGTGGGAGGAAACAAACACCAGGCTCAGCAGCAGGAGACGCAGTCAAACAACAAAGTCAAAAACAGAATATAACGAGCGATGATTGCGACCTTGAACAATTTCCAAAACCTCCCAAAGACCACAACCGGTGGTATTTTATGAAGTATCAATTATCTAAGGTTGCACACACGCCAACCACAGATGCTCCGTTTTGTTTTGTTTTGGGGTTTTTTTCCTCCCTTTTTCTCACTGCAGCCTGAAGGGAGAGAGATGAGTTCCAAACTACCAACGCACACACCTTAGCATAGGAAGACAGGCTTCCACGCTGGACCGACAGGCACCCAAAGTCCTTCCAAGGTCCTCCAATGCACCCAAACTTTTGCACGTCCTTCCCAGTGGCCCCGAAACGTTGCATCAACTTTGGCATTCTCGTCCTCCGGTATCATTGATTGAGACGGAGAGAAGGGCATCTTTAATTGCGCTCAAAATAAAGCTCCCTGGACTACGTTTTTTTCCCCTAGCTTGTTGTTGGATAGCAAAGGATTAATTAAGTACATCTACAACAGGCAGAGTTGACTGTGCAAGCAGTCGGTGATTATCCGTGATGGGTCTTGAGACCCATGAGGGAACGGCTGGGTGGCTGCAGCTGACATAATGGAGGCTTTTTTTTTTTTTTTCTTAAAAATCATAGCTTGTTGTTTTCATGTTATTTCCCCAAATGCCGGTGTTGTTCAAAGTTCAACCCGGGTTTCGTGTGACGCCTCTGTCATCAGTATGATGTGAAGGACATAAGGGGAACGGAAAGACATGTTTTTGTTTGCAGCATTTTCAGTACATAAATAGACGCGCAGTCTGGTTTTGTTTCGGAATGACAACGCACTTGTAAATTTGACAACTTGGGGGCAACAGAAATAGTTTATGAGCACCACAGTGACATATCATCATCTTTTAAAGTAACACAGGGAAACCAGCATTTATTTGATTTCATTATAGTATTGTTAGCTTTTTTTTGTCTGGATTCCTCAAAAATTCATCATATTTTCCTTCAACAGCTGACTGCTACCTTCCACCATCTGCGTCAGCTAATTCCAACAGCGAACGCTGGTGTTTGTTTGACTTTCCAACACCTTTATTACGTTCATTCTCCGTATGCTAGCGCCAAAATGATCGATGTGAACGGACTGACATTAAAATGTATTAGAGAGGAAAGAACCTAATCCAGTTTTTTGGCAGCAAGGGAACAAGAACGTGCCGAGCTGGCTGGGAACGTTCACCTCCAATACGCCCAATCAGAAGGAAGGAAGAAGGAATACGCATTCAGGGCTGCTAATATAAAACAATAGTCAGTACAAAGAAACTGCACGACCACACAAGTATAACAAATAGACATTGAAAAGCACAATAGGTCTTCTTCAACGTCATGTGATGACGGCCTGTCTAAAAATACAGCAAGCAAAAGCACCGCAGGTATTATAGTCTGCTGTGCATGATTCATAACAAACTGCTGTATTCCAACAACTTGGATTCTCCAGGTGCCTGCCACTGTGCATTTCTTCAGAAATATGTCATTCCTCTCGTGGCAGCAAACTGATACGGCCTTGAAACGGTTACCTTGCCGCACACACACACAGTAATTCAAACCCTCTGCATAAACTAATCTTGTTTGACAAGCTGCAACGAAAAGATTCACTTTATTTAATTTCCCTGCTTTTCGCCTCTTTTTAATCTCAGAACATTATGCTTGCAGCGATATTCCCGATATTTCACCTTGAGGGGGGGCATTGTGAATGACAAAAATGAAATTTCACGAGATGGACGATTTTGGCCTGCAAACCACCTCGACGTCACGCACCTCGACGGGGAAAAAAACGAGTGGTGGCGGGTGACTCATTGCTCCACAGCAGCCTATAGACAATCTGTCCCGTGCTATAATATGTGTGTAAATGATAATGCTAAAGGTTATTGTCATGCTTCGCTGCTGACTCCAAATACATTGTCTCTCTGGAAGCCAGCTGATCATTAACTCAAGGTGTCAGGAGAGAAGACATTTGCTCAGTGGCATTCTCCTGAGCCAAATACGTATGTAAAGCTTTTCCACCAGAAAAAAAAAAAAAAAAAAAAGAAGACGCCCTAGTTGTCTGATGAAAGGCAGATCTGAACCTCTTGAAAACCACAAGATTTCATTTTCACCTTGAGGAAGATCTGTCGGTTCCCAACCTTCTCAGATAAATGTTCCCATTTGCTGGTAGCGGCAGAAAAGCTAGCAACTTGAAATTTTAAATTAAATATGGCAAACTTTACTGTGCAGTTGTGATTGTCATTCTACAATCCTACAATGAATGAACAAAGCAGAGGCTCGTATGTAGGTTTTCCTGTTCGTCATCTTCTGCTTACTCATGTTACGGGTCATACTTTCCATGAGTTATAATAAATATCAAATAAATATATCTGATATAACCCGTATCCAAATGTTTAATGTGTAGCCAGCGGGCAAATCTTTTCCTACAGGGGCTGGAGAACACATTGCGACTTATTTACTGTTTTTTTATGATATATTTTGCGTTAGTTTCCAACTCGGTGCCACTATAATAGGAACAGTAATAAATATCCAAACATGAATGTATTTGTCAAAATCAAAAGCGATAAGAGAACATGGCTTGTAATTACACACCTCGGCGTAGCTTTGAGCTTGACCTTACAGGGGTGATGAACGATGCAAGTCCTATACATGACATACAAGCCGAGAGCCATCAATGTTTGTGGACAACTGCGAGGTACGAAGTCGTTAATCATGCAACGCGGGCCCAGTTCTGGTTTTAATTAACGGGCGACAAAACACGTTCTTGCCTGGTCGGGGGAAAAAGAAACGGACTGGTCTGACATGAACTGTGTCAGACATGCTAGTATTTATGATCTGACCACTCACGCACGTTGATAATCTGTTGTACTTGACTGACAGCTGCATACACAGTTGTGACATGAAGATAATGATGTAAAATGTAATGGAAAAGCAGATATTATCAAAAAAAAAAAAACATCCCCTAGCATTTACACTACTGCTTCCCTGCTTCCCTGCCGTTCCATTGGTTTTAGTAAGTAATTGCCATGAGATACAGTTAATGGAAGCGACGCTGTGTTGAATACGGGTGGCGCCGGGTGAGCAGGCTATTAATCAAGGATGCGTTGGTTAACACATGACCTTCCAGTGACACGAGGGGTGGAGAAGAAACTTACAGTTTCTGTTGGATTAAGCAGGTTCACCTTCAGAGTAATTAATGTGGATCTTTGCCCTGTCCCTTTATGTTCGGCTAATTTATGGTCCTTTCCGTAGCACTTTAGCAACATGAAGGAACTTTATGAAATTATTTTGCCTTTAAATCCGCCACTTGTAACAGAGGGAGGGCTGAGGGCTGACTTGTTCAGTCCCACTTTACGCAGTGTTAAACCACCTCAAGCAGTATCAAATATATGTTTTTTCCATCGGGGAGAAATTCCGAATTTCAAAAATCTTTGCACATTTAAGTCCAAAGTAACTGGAAAAAAAAAATCTGCATATTGGTCCCAACTTCTAGAATAAAAAATGTACTGTGACATTGACCTTTTTCAAGTGGAGAAATTTAAAATCCAGACAAAGAACCAGTGAAAGAAAGAAAGTCTGTCACTATAGCTCATACACAACCAACACAAATCAATCTTTTCCTCTTTTTGTCCTCCAAATCCAGAGTTGGAGCCTCAGCTACAAACCCCAACCTCTGTCTCTGGTGTCTCCTCAGAGATAGCAGCCCCAGCCTACAGCGGTGAGGACGGTAACTGTACGTCATGACGACCCCAAAGAACCAACAGTTGCCGCGTCTCCACTGCGGAGCTGCTCACGTAGCAACGTTCGCACTTGTGGCAGCAGAGGCCCCTGTTGCTAAACAGACTATTTGCTGCTTTAAAGTCATCACGAATAACCCCGGCTTTGATTTCATATCAAGATCCAGGAACTAAGTGTAATTAGAGCACCACATCCAGAGTACAGTCTGGATGTTTGAGATCCATGTGTGTACTTGTTGGCTCATTATCTTCCCCTCAGCAAACCGCTTCTTCAAAAAGATAGGATCGATTTATCACCGTGGCGCTCCAGTCGACAGTGCACTTTTCAAAGAGTACTATGTTACAGTGGGTCAACTCATCACATCCATATAATCATTCATGTCATAGTACTCCGGCACAGACTCGGAGTGTTCCTGGAAGCACTGGGATGCCTCCCAGCCATGTTGTAGGTTAAGTTACTGAGCCAGGGGGGGATAATTGTATCAAGAATGAAGGTGTTTCACATCGCTACGCTGACACCTGTCTCAAATACGAGCAGCCCGGCAGCTGGAGGAACAGAAGGGCTTGATATGAAGAGAAAGTAGATGCTCCTCGGTTGGATGACCCCAAACCTTGAGCCAAATTATTTACAATCAAAGCTCCGTGTCATATCTGTTTAACATTCAGGAAGGGGATTATATGCTGCGGTGGTGCTGAATGTCAATTGGAAAGACGTTCGGTTCTGACTGTGCAAGCGGCGACTTTAACGTTGGCAAAAGTTGTGTGACAATTTAAAAGAAATAGAGGACAGCAGATGTAATACTCTCACGGGGAATTAAAATGCCAGCATTAAATGTCTTGACTTTTGTTGTCAAGATGCACCAAATGCTACTTTATCAAATCATCAGGCGGGGATAAAAAAAAAGAAAGGAAAAAAGAAAAAAGAAAGAAGAAAAGTCAACCTTGAAGAGGTTTATCAGTTGTACATCTCAGTATGCTCATAGACGGAAACATGAAAACTCCTTCCGGCACCAGGTTTGCTTCTTTCACTAAACCATGACATCCATGATTCATGCGTGTATTAATAACGTCACGATAAACTGCAGACTGGGTGAACAGGAGAGAGAGATTACGTTCCCCCTGAGCCAAACAAGCTCAAGTTGCACAGGAGCGAGTGCGGTGATTACAACAAGAGTGATGAACCCCAAGGACTTTATGCTTCTGGCCGCCGCGCTCACGACTGAAATCACACAAAGAGGAGACAGAGAACGACAAGCACCGGCAGACACGTTCAAACAATTGAGGTCTTCAGGCTGCTTCTGTGTTTTACTGCAGATGGGTCATGAATTAAAGGGAAACGTGTCATCCAATGGTGTCAGGACATGAAAACAGCAGTTTCAATCAGAGTCGACGACAAAGTCTCCATTCCCGTTTGTGGATGACTCAAGTCCAGTAAAAATATATCTACATCGCTTACAATGACTGATATTTTGTCCGTCATTGGTCTCGCTGTATCCTCTCCCACTTCAACTCAATAAATGGTGATATCTGGAAGAGAATCACACACATTTAAAGATTGTGCTTCTGTGATGCGGTGCCTTTAAAAAAAAACGGTCTGAATAAATAATAGCACCTCAAGCCATATTTTCACAAGTTAAACAAATCATGTCTTAGTATGGAAATAAGGGAAAACAGCCTGCAGCTCCTATTAAAATTGACAAGCGTGGCAGCGCAGGTACGAACCAGACACTTTCTTCAGTTTCTTCCACATCTGGGTTCTCCACACCTCCACCTTCTTGTGTTGTTTTGCTGAAACACTGCTGCATGAATTGCATGAATTTACGAAATACAAACCTTTTTAAGCATCAGGTGAGTGGGCTCATTCACAAAACACGTGCATGTGACATGTGGCGGCTGTAATTTGGATTCACAGAAAAGAAGCTCAGATGCAGGTTGCAGTCGGATCCAACAAACCATCAGGAGCTACAGGGTTTGTGTTTTTGCAATGATACCAGTAGGAGAAACTGACTCTTCCTTGAGGGGGGGGGGGGGTTACTCTGGATTTAATAAACAGCCCACTGTTCCTCGTCCAGATTTAAAAGGGTGCCTTCTGCATCAGTAGTCACCTGATGACAAGGGACCGCGACCAACCATCCATGAGTGATGAGCTGGGGATGAGAACCGGTTGCAGATTTGCAACATTTCTGGATCCTCGGCAGAATTCGGTTGGATGTTCACTCTGATCTGATGCTATTTGCTTGTTAATTCCATTTGTGTTTGCATGTCACCTGCAAGTAAGTTGAAGCAAACATCGTAAATCTGCTGTCGCCCGGTCGATCTCCACATCAGCGTTGCGTGCAGGTGGATAAGAGGATCTGCGGCAGGGGCTGTCGAGGGCTCCGGGGAGCCAGAGGTGATACCACATGATGAACGGGACCCCCGGAGCCGTGTGGGAGCGATCCGAGCCTTGGACCCCGCTGCATTAAAAGTGGGGGAACGACTTGTTTGTCACTGACAAGTCCGCAGCAGAACGGTGCTGACCTGTCCGCGGTGAGATTTCCCTGATGATGAATGTGTGTCTGGTTGCAGTTTTATCACGGAAACTTCATTCTGAAGTAGAACGTTTGGGCTCAAGACGGCCAACCACAGGTGGAGTCCTCTGTCCTAGAAGAAGGTGCTGTGCTGACCTGTCTGTGAGGCACAAAAGAAGCTCCTCTGCTCCACGTCAAATCACAGGGGGTGGGTGGAAGGTGACAAATGGTGAGCCCCCAGCCCCTTACATCTCATATCGATCAAGGAGTTTGTTAATCTGTCTGGGACTGTCCTGGCAGTAAGGAGGCAGGCCGGACCTGTGCAAATGGAGCCAAACCTACAAAACAAGCATGTCGGATTCAGAATGGAGCCATTAGCCCCAAACACGATTAATTCTGAGGAACATATGAAAGGGGCTGTTGTACTTTATTAGCGTGATACACACCCCCATCGTGCGTCAATCTGCTTATTTTGCTTAACACCCTGCACCCCCGCTGCCTCCCCTCCACACGAAGCGTTTTACCCCTCCCACTTCACCAACAGTCAAGTGACCAATAGTGAGGACAAATAGGTCTGTTCTGCTCATCCAGCTTGAAACAGGGATGTTATGGCAGATGGCTGAGAGGGGAGAAGAGGTGCATGACCCGGCATACTGATGAAACTACACAAAATAGAAGCGTGAGGGAGAGAAACTGGCAGAGAGACAGATGGGGAGCAAAGGTGAGAGCAACACGAAACAGAGCGGACTGTCCAGCGAAGGCACACGAACCACACAGCCCAGCAACCGGGCTTATTTCACAATATTTGATTATCCAGATTAAATTTGCTAATCTCTGTCTGCAGCCTCGTACCCTATCAGTTACATCCCATCACATCTGGCCTGGCACTGTAATCAGGGCCTTCCGAGAGACACCAATGCATGGACGGAATTGAATAATGCAGTTTTAGGGCGTGAGTCGGATCTAATTTCATGCTAGACCACTCATAAAACTGTTGCACAAGCTATGGCGTTCCACTTTTCTTACATACCTTTGGGGAAAGTCTCTTTAAACACGGCCGGTGCTTTTCCTACTCTACTTTTAAATGCATTAAAAACAGGTGAAAATAGGATGTTCACGCATCGTCACAACAACAGTCCGGTCCTGTGCACGTTTAGGAATGACGCTCACATGCACAATGTATACATTTATGAATACATCATCTGTCATCCGTATTGCACTGTAGAGAGTCAGTTGTTGGTGTTGCCATGTTCATGTTTACTGTTGGTGCGTGCTCCTGTAAGAGCATCCATCGATTGGTCGCCTCCACGTGCAGCATGTTTATATGCTGATGATTAATTAATGAACATGTTCAATCGTGTACATGGGCATAATTTCCTGCTGACTGTGAATTCGATGGAGGACCATGTCAGTGCATATGTTTCTAAATGTGACAGAGGGATGTCATGCATCCCAGCTTTGGCCTTGACCCTCTTTCCTCCGTCTCTGACATTCTGAGCGATACCGCCGCTTTATTGTATCGTTGGCTGTTTTGACACATAGTTTATATTTCTGTTGTTCTGTTTATGTTTGGTTATTTTTTACAGGTAGGCTGCAGCAGCTTTACCTGGTTAAATATCCAGAACTAAAACCCCAAAAAGACGGTGAATTGAATTGATTCTGACATTCACTGCAGCAATGGGCCTAAGAAGATGTTAAAAACACAGAAAGTGAATAGATTTAGATTTTGACGCCTTGAGTCCTTATTTTTCAGTGAAACAGCTCTCCCTTGAGATAAAAATGACCTTGTCTGTTAAAATAATAACAGGTAAGTGGACAAAGAGTCACGCGATTGTTTTTTTTGTTCTTTTTCTTCTCTTTAGTTGCGAGCTGCATGACAAGCCAGCTCTGTGACGACATGCCCTGCTGTCCCTGCTGCAACCTTCACTCTCTGAACCACAGGATGTTTAATGAAGTGGGAACCACTATTTAGTCGGACGGACAAAACAGAGGAAGCTATTTGCTCCTGTAAGATGCTCGTGATTGATTCTGGAGGTTACGTTCTGCTCAGGGCTGCTGAATCCTGTTTACCTCTACTAGCTAAGTGTCCGTCTCCACCATGAATCATGATGAAGTATCCGCACTCACTTATAGAGATTGTGGACAAGAAGGTCAAACCGATGTCTGGAGATACAACACACACACACACACAACACGTACATAAATGGATCGACATTTATGTGTGGAAGCAGTTTACTAACGTCTCACATGTACTGATTAAGAAGTATGCTACCACAGACGTGTATTCTAAGACACAGAATTCCATTCCATGTGCTCATGATGGTGAGTGTGTGTGTGTGTGTGTGTGTACATGATGCTTATTTGTTCTGCAGGTGAGCTGAAATCCCAGCATTCGGTTATGCTAATCTGCACCCTGAAAATACTCCACAATATCGCATTCATTTCAAGATCCTCATTCTCCTTTTCGATGACTCTGCCACTGAACCGCCCGAGTCAGCACTTTCTTTGTTTGGGGATTCAGAAGGTGTTCAAGGGACGTGTTGACACACTCTGAACTAAACCTCAGACAAAGCCTTGTTCCTGCGACCTGATGCCATTCAAAAGTATCATGGTTTTGATTTAGACAAAAAAAAAAGTAGAATATGAATTGTATGTATCTCAAGATAAGAAGTCAACTACTGCTGAAGAAGGTGTCACAGGGACACATTTTTGCCTTTTTCACCCCAAACTGCTGATACAGATTTGTTTCAAGCTCTTCCACAGGTTTATCAGAATTCACCGACGTCATCTCTGCTGTTTGGAAACTTACTTAGACATCACGGACCCATAAGAATACGTCATCAGCCGTCAGACACGGTTGCTTGATCAACGCAGTCGGCTGGAATCAAGGCCATAAGTGTGACATTCAAACTCCCACGTGACTTAAATGCTGAACGGCCAAAGGTGAGACACTTGGCGGTTTGTTAACGTGGCGACATAATGAGATGACAGAAACAAATAAAGGCCAAGAATATCCACGCTAATTACTGAAACAACAAAAGTTTTTTGTTGCGTCTGACTAATTGATGGAGTGTGTATGTGTGTCATCTCTGAGGACAAATATCTGCACACAGTCACACCATAACAGCGGTTCTAATTGGCGCTATGGATGGAAGAAATGTAAGTGCACCCCAAAGATCTGCACGTACGCATCCTACGAGCATCGTTCTCCAGCACGGACATTTCTACAGGCAAAGAGCCTCTGCAAGGCCAGCAGTTAGGAGGTGGCAGGGGTGACGAGCACGTGGACGGGGCTGTGAGGCGTGCAGCTCAGGGCTATCTATCTCAGATCTGTCCTATTAACAACATCGCAGACAGACGGCAACACCAGTGTGTGACAATCACAGCTTGAAAATGAAAAGTGCTGTGAGGCAAATAAACTGCATTAGTGCATATGGAGCCGCGGACCAGTCGATGGACACAGATGTCAGAATGTATTGATTCAGACATAGACTTCTACTGACCCCCCACTAGTTTGTTTGTTTGCTTTTTTTCCTCAAGCCATGCTTGTGGGATTGAGATTGCTTTTTATAGGCAAAGAAAATCAACTCTAATTCAACAAAGGATAATAGTTTTACTCAGTCGAATATGTTTATTGACAACAGACCTGCAGAATCTCATTAAAATCGAAAGAAAGTGCAGGAAATCTAAAGAAAACATTCGGCTGCATGAGTGAAATTAATACTGTAAACACCTCAAAACCATGGATTAATATTAGCTGGTGAGGAGCTAAACTGGACCGCATTTACATAATCCATCCAATCCATCAGTTATCTAATCCAACGCCTTGGTGACTTGCCCAGAAGTCCCAGCACGCACACGCACGCACACACACACACACACACACACACACACACACACACACACACACACACACACACACACACACACACACACACACTCAATGGAATTCAGCTGATCACTTACATGTGAATTAGCAGCCACTTTCACAAAGCTCCTTTTTAATTAAACATACTGTTTTCTTCTCCAAGATAAAGAAAGACAATCACCAACATCCTGCCGCTCTGCTCTCTGAGGTCCAATGTCAACGCTGAGACGCACATTTTGTTTTTTCCTAACTCCTATTGTTTGTTCTGTCTTGATGGTCACAGCCTGGTTATGAAAAACATCCAATAAAAATTAAAAAAAAACAATCATTATGCTCAGAAATGTATTAGGGGGTTGTCATGGTAACACTAATGAGGCTGAACCAGAGCCCTTCTGTTCCACAGAGTCATGTTATTTTGGAAATACATGATTCAAACGATAAATGTACCTCAAACACACGCCTCACATTGGATGAACTCAGGAGGATTTGACAACTTACAATTAAAAACGTTGCTTCACTTCATCCATGTCCTTTGTTGTGGCGACGTTTGTCTTTGTCAACAGTTCTGGTCATTGCATTCAGTTTACAGAGTTTCCACCCCTGTTCCCTCGCTCATAAAACATGACGAGACAAATGAGAACACTCACGCTGATTATGCCAGAACGATATCACCTAAATGATATTCCCCTGTTCCTGTCAGACGTTGTACCAAAGGGGCATGTCACAAAATCGAATCATAACAAACTTACAGGATAAAATCTACCCATCCAGTCAGGGAGGGGGTGGATTTCTCTGTTATTGCCATGTTTTTTTGTTGCCAGGGTATAAATTTGACCCTCGGTGTCCTTCTGCTCCAGCTGGCTAGCTGCCCAGAGGGCTACTGTGTCTTCTGTGATTAGTCAAAAGTGGGAAACGCAATTAAAATGGCAGGTAGCTGCTTCTTCTTATTAAGACAAGTAAAAAGAGATGTGCGGTGTCACGAGCTGGAGCGTATCCGCCGCTGCAATAGTTTCCGTCTCTTGGGAGGACGAGCAGCGTTTCTGGAGGACGTAACTGTGTTTATGCCCATTTGGGGTTTCCTTGTCATTTATTCCGCACATTGACGGAAAAGTCTGAAATCGGATGCTATGAGGTTTTATAGAGTTCAGAAGAGGAATGTTTCTGACAGGTTTGAATTGGTTGTGTTAAACTGAGGGCTTTAAAACGGGGGAGAATTATGTACAAGGCTCCAAAACATATGCAACATGAATGCGAAATGATGGCACCGTTGCTCAGGCCACACCCAATTTACTTTATTTCAACTGTAAAACTTGACGATCTGCTGCAGCGCCCGCATCTGTATGTCCACAGGCCGACAATCGATTCAAACCCTAAAGGGCCTCGGTGCTGGTTTGCACCTCCAGGAGCACACGTCGCCTTGATCAAACACACGGCGACTTGATAACAACACCAGCTTTTGCTTTCACAGCTGATAAATATTACACGACCCAGTTTTTTTTGTTTGAACCTTGAGCTGGAAATACATTATTAAATACACAACTTAACATTTGAATTGTAAAGTTGTTGAAAGAAGAAAAAAAAAAAAGACAAAACCAAACGTATTTAGACGAGAGCAACAACATCCATCGGGTGTTTTTTTTTTTTTTCCTTTCCGGCCTCACAGACTTGGCCTCCGCCCATGCAGGCTCTCTAGCTACTAATTGCTCCATTACGTGCGTCGCTAACTGCACATGACGACTGCTGCTGGACGAGCGGCTCACAGGGCGTCGGTTGGAGTTGCTCTGAAAACGATGCTGAGTGGTGGGAGTGAGACAAAATATAAAAGGAGACTGCCTGGGGGTGGGGGGTGGGGGGGTCGGCGTAACTGCGGATTCATTGCTAATTATCTGTTGGTACATCACCGCGAGCGACCTCTTTCCCATATACAAGAACATTGATCCGATATTAATATAGGAATGGGCGAAGCCTCTTTGAAGCACATCAGCGGTTCCGCATTTGTGAAATCGCTGAAAGCCATTAAAAGCCTTTTCCCCTAATGCGGACTCATCAGCTGCCGAGCTTTCAAATGGCAGACGAAACCCCATGTCACATTAATTTGACGGAATGGCGGCATCAGTCATCATGGCCTCCCATCAAATTCACATCGACAAGGTGGGAAGCGGCTGCGTGTTGTTGGAACGCGCCATCAACGCTGAGGTGAATCGATACGGGCTCTCACCGGGCAGGGCAAACGACGTCCCGGTTGACAGAGCTGCACCTGGGCGGGGGGGTATCTATTGTTTACAAGCAGCTAAAGCTGTCGTTTCTTATCGCTGTGACAGTCATTAAAATCCGTTGTCCTTCTCCTCGATATGTTGTATGAGAGGATGTTGTGGCGATAAATAAACCACAACAACAATCCATCTTTATCTCTACCGCGTGCAGGCCAATTATTAGGCTGATTCACACAGCGCTTTTATTGGGGCGAGCTTGACCTCTGAACCCTATAATCCCATGCGAACGCCCTGGTTTTGAAAACAGCGGCACACGTATACCTCTGGCCGCCTTGGAAATACGCCCGACAAGCTGCTGGGAACATCTGCAAAGTCTTTCCACTCCATGTGGCCACAGTGTTTCATGGGCCCATTTCTCAGTGTCTGCATATTATTATATATGTACATATTCATATTTGTGTTCTAAACTGCTGCTGTAAGTTTTCCTTCAGGGATACACACACACTATCTATTTAAGTACCTATGGAGTATTATGCATTGGCCGGTGACAGTCATGGGAATGGGATCCCGGTGCCGGGGTGCAGGACAGAGCTGTGCACCAATCAGAGCCACCGGAGCTCAGGGGGTGGCGCATCAGGCCAGCCGAGAGGAGCTGTTTATAATGAGAGCTGAAGTGGAAGTAAAAGTCTTACCAGAGGAGCTGACAGCACTGTAGGAGGGATGGTTGTGTTCCGGTGTCTCTCTGGAGCTCTTCACCCGACGGTAATGAGTCACTGCAGCACAAAAGGACCCGTCGTTCTCCTCCCGTCTTTCTCCAGAGCGCTTCACCTGGCATTAGTGAGTCTCTGTAGCACCAAGCAGATGAACCAGAAGGCTGTGCCTCTCTCTCCCTGGAGCTCATCAGCCTGCAGAGGAAGCAGAAATGGGACGACACACGAGTCCCGTTGCAATCCATTATGTAGCTACGATCAACCGCCCTGCAGAAGAAATCGTTCCGACCTCGACCGGCGTTCTGATGCATTCAGTCACTACTTCAAACTTGAGACCACAACTTGGTGGAGGAAAGAACTTTAGGGTTCCACTGAGTTTCGCTTAGCTCTGGCTAATGCTAAGGAGGTTAGCTTTTCTTGATGCTGATATTAGACAAACACAATTCTGTTGTATTTTTCTGCGTAGGTTTTATAAAATGACATAAACCTCAGGTTCCGCAGCAATGAAGTGATTTCAGCACGACGGAGAATGAACCCGTCAAAGAAGCGTCAGCTTTGGAGACATTGCTTCACAGTAACTTTTTCTTCAGGGATATAATTAACTGTCTTCAAAGCTGCCGACGTCAGGTGGAAAGAACATGAATTGATTCAGTAATTAAAATAAAAGATACGAGGAGTGTGATCTCTTTGCTGTTTGTCTTATTTGAATGAACATATCAATTGCTTGGAAATGTAATTTGCCATTACTGAAAGAACCAAGCATATTACTTTAAACTTAAAAGAGTTCTCTTTCAAACGAGACAATCCCATCCGTCACTGGTTTGAACTTTGACCTGTCACTTTCATGAGTACAACCAAGAGTAAAAAAAAAAAAAAAAAAAAAAAAGGAGGAGGAGGAGTGTGTACTCTTCTTCTCGTCCCCTTGTGACTCCATTCATGTTACCAGGGTGTTCAGTGTAATATCTCGGAACTTCTATGTGGCCAAACTGTAATTTCACTTCTAAATCAAATTAGCATTTCAAACACATAACAATCCTTCCCGCCAATCTGTGTCTCATTAGTGGTCTCCATTGAAAAAAAAATAAAAAAAAACCCTCTTCATTAGCATAGGTGAGTTCCTCTCAGTTCCCATGGTTCTTGTTGTTGCTGTTCCTCCTTTGGTCTTAAACTAAATAAGTCTGCTGATGATAAAGAAAGAAAATTGAAAATACCAGATTTTTTTTCCTGTCTTACTTATCTATGCAACCTTTTTGTCTTGATGTGTGGCCAAAGAATCCTTGTGATATTTCAAAATAACGCGATCATTTTCAACTAAAAAAAAGTTTGCATGGAAACACGCATCCCCACGTTATTTGGAATAGGATATATATATTTTTTGAAATAATATTGATAATTCACTTTCTATACATTCTATTTTAATTCTGGGGTGGGGTGGGGGGTCCTGTTAATGGGACTGAGAGGAGGCGTGGGCCAAAGAATTCAAGTAAACAGATTAAACACAAAACATCTGTTTTTATCTATCTATATATTTATATAAAAGAGACAGATGTCCTACAATACCCATCATAGCATCTCTCATCTACTGATTTCACAACAGATTATATTGTTTTGCAATGTTCTCTAGTACTGAGACAGAAGCAATTTCTGTAAGTGAAGAACTATTTCCCCAGAGCACAGATTTGGGACGGATGCATTTGAAGTTGAGAGAAATAATGTTCATTTCAACAGAGTTTCATTTCAGTTTGATTCTCTAGCTTAGTTGGACCAAAATACAAATAAATCAATGGGTGAAATAGTTGCACGCATTTGACCACTTTATATTCATCAGACAAACTATTTTAAACGTCAATAATGCGTTTAAAATAGGTGATATTTTACTCCAGCTGGTTTAGGAGGATTCTCTTTCAGCACACGCCAGCGAAACTTTCACCCAGACAAAGACTATTTGAGGAGATAGTCGATGCACAAATAAACCGCGGCACCTTTGAGACGCGCCGAGCAGCCGTCATCTCCTCTTTCAAACTTCACTTACTTCAACAGGGAAGTGTGATGAATTGCTCGTGTTCCATTTAAATGTATCATCTCCGAGTGTGAGCAAAGTTCTGACATAAAAGAGATGAGGATTTAAGAACTTGTATCCCTTGAGTTCCTCTGTTTCCTCCCGTGCCATCACTCAGTACCGTCTGGCCCGTTGCTCTTAAACCTAAGCTCATTATCCAAAGACTGAAATGTATTATTACCACTGGACCCCTTCTTCTACAGGCAGATTTATAATTCATTCATGACATTCTCTCAAGAGAGAGGAAGCACCAGTGCCCATACAGGATGTGTCGTATACGATAATTCAATTAAAGCCGAGTTAACTTAACACTATGACCGAATGGTGCCCTTGATAAAAGTGCAGCTGACATGAAAGTCAAACAGCTCCCACCAACGAACCTGCAAATTGAACGCCGCTGTCGTGACCGTCTTTTCTTCAGCTTTCTTCAGAACTTTACACTTCCAGAAATGTCTGCAGTGCACTTACAGTTGAATGTTGGAACGCAAAGCTCAAAATGGTTGTAGAAAACCGAGTTGGATGTTCAATCCGCTGCCGGAGGCCAGAGCCCAGAGGTGCTGCTGTCCGTGCAGCAGGCCACCGCTCAGGTGTCAGTGATTCTTCTCCAGTCTGCTGCCAGTCCTGTTCACAGCCACACAGTTTGACATGCTCAGCTTCAGCGCTGCACTGGCATTGAATCCATCACCGCCGGTAAACAGCGTCCCACACGGACAGTCGTGCTCTCACTGAGCCTGAATGAACAAAGGTTTAAAAAAGAAAAAGAGTCCAAGGTTGTTTCGCTTTTTCCAACTGCATGTTTCACATGAAACGTCACAATAAAAGTATATTTCCTGAGCGGAACTGACTGACGGAAATGTCACTTGGCTGACATGTCTGTCGATTTAACCACTAATGGAACTTGTGTTCTTGTTTAGACTCACATTTTCATCATGTATTCCTGGGAGTGCTCCTCTCATCTGTTGCCGCTGGTCTCACGTACAAACCTGCTGCTCTCCAACTGAGATATACTGTATGTCATTCATGCTGTGAGCTGCAAACTTTCATAAAAAATAATGAACTGCCTCCTGTCTCTGGACATTCTCATTAATTCCTCAGTAAATTTTACACAGATGATTGCTGTGAGAACTGCAATCACCAGTTATATATTGACTCCCAGCCCCCTTTGTAATTCAAAGATGATTAAAATAGATGATACACTATTGATTAAGCCTGAATGGTTAAAGCTGTACAGTAGAAAGCCGCAGACAAACACAACCCTGAAAACAGCATAAATGATTATATATATATATATATAACAATAATATGATTATATATATAACAGCAGTACTAAGTGTGTATTTGCACACTTGACGGCAGTTAACATTTACCGTAGAAATGTCACTCTCCTTTGTCTGTTTACCGGATCATGTACATTTTTTGTTTTTTTTTCCTGCCAACATTATGTGACCACTGTAAACACAAGTAATTATTTCCCAACTCTCTGGATCTCAGGAGTTTACACTGAGTGTAATCTCAGAGCATCAGTAAAGACACTCTCATTTGGGTTGAGGAACGTTCACAGTTAACTGAGCAATATGAATAATTTACTCTCCCGGGAAAGCCAGTGTGCCAGGCCTGTTAACTTTTTGACAGTTCTGTGTATTTGACTGCACGCTCTTGCCAGCATCTCACTATGTTCCCCGACAGAAGGTTGTCCTCCATTGAGAGCATTTCAAAAGCCTCCACACACACCCTCGTGCTTCCTGCTGGCTCCTAATATACATCAACCCAAGTAGCTTTGGATGCTGCCATATTCTCAGCAGCATGACTTCATCCCACAGAGCGCGGTTCAGCTATTATTACTGTCTGTGCTTTTCGGCAGAAAATGATAGAATACTTTAATAAGAGTAAACGAGCGGAGCGGCAGATGACCGCGGTCAATCTTCTAGCTTTGTTCGGGTGTCACATGCTGTCATTTTGTTCTAAATGTGTCATATCCAGTATGATTTGAAACAGAGAATTCACAAAAAGATGCTTCATACAAATTCATCAGAAATTCCAATTCTTCTTCCGCATAAACTGACAGAAATCAAACCTTTAAGTTCCAAATGTTCATCAATCATGTTTTCCTCTGTAGAACAAAGCTCGTTGCTTTAGATATTTTTCAATATAGCCCCCAATTTCCCTGCACTGGTTTGTTGTTGAGTTTCAGTGAAGGATTCCATCATTAACCAACAGCTCATATGTTTGACGCCTTCCTGCTGGAAAAAAGGGGGCTACTACCACAGAATGTGACAAATGACGAACTGGACATGAATGCTTAAACCTGCACCGTATGTCGGCAACTTTTAACACGATAAATCCAGAAATGAATAAACAAAAAGACCATTTCTAAAATGGAGAAAATGGCTAAAGGCTTGAAACCCGCCACTGCACCACATGCTATCACATGGCACTTCATATTTAAATGGCTACTCTCAACAAATCATTTTATGACAGGCCCTGGGAGCAACATCGAAAACTGTGACATGTCTATTACTTGAGTGACAGAATAATGGTCCATTAAAAGAGCAGGTCACTCAAAGAGCCCTATTTTCTCGGGGTGTCATGACAATCCATGTAGAGATTGAAAAACAGCAGCAACTTGAAGTATATGGAAATGCAGGCAGAAAAAACAATAGCGGGGGAAATGGGATTTCATGGATTACTTTGTATCGCCACTTCCATTGTGTGTCTCATAAAAGCAGCTTGGTCAGCCTGGCAGGAAACCACCGGCTGGATACGGAACGCTGGCTGTCAACCACCGCATACTTTGGAGACTGTTACTTTGAAAGGTAAACAAAGGAAGTATTGCGTGAGATGCTGAATTCTAATTGAGAAATATTTCCTTTTGATGTAAGTGGAGAGATGTGAGAGCTAATTACGGAGTCATGGCAGCGATCTAATTACAGAGATGCTAATGAACCTTGTTTATTCTTATCTGATGTCAAACTGAAAGTGGTTGAAATCCAAATAAAGATGCCAGCATTAGCATCTTGCCAAGTAGGATAATAAATGCAATCCACCCCCTCCCCTTTGTTTGTTTCCTAGAGAAATGGTGTAGTAACAGTGAGTCAGTTTTTTTTTAAAAATCTGAATGGAACGATTTTACCCGGCATAATTGTGAGAAACAAATAAAACACTTGATGAAAATACGGACAAACAAACATCAGATGCATCTTACCTGTGTATCTTATTATGTTCTGCTGTAGGTGTTCTGCTGAGGTAAAGAATTAATTAGCTGATGGCTAACTGGTGCCTAAGTGATGGCTAACTGGTGGTTAACTTGTGGCTAACTTTTGGCTAACTGGTGGCTGAGTGATGGCTAACTGGTGGATAACTGGTGGCTAACTGATGGCTAACTGGTGGCTAACTGATGGTTAACTTGTGGCTAACTGGTGGCTAACTGGTGGCTAACTGATGGTTAACTTGTGGCTAACTGGTGGCTGAGTGATGGCTAACTGGTGGCTGACCGATGGCAAACCAGACTTCCAGCTGCTGATGCTATCCTGTCGTCTGTCACCATTGACTTTGTTGAATGATTCCCCCACAAAAGCTGCTAAAACATAATGTCCTTAGTGGAGGTAACAATCAACATGATGATGCTTTGGTGTGCTGTTGCCCACCGAGAAGAATTTTATGAAAATCGGATCTGAAATGTGTGCCTAGAGCAAAACAAACCAGAGAGAGCCAGAGAACAACAACACAAAAACCTCCCCGGTAGTAGCTTCTCACCATTTCTATGTTTCCATCCTCTCAGACGTGACTGGATCTGAAGCTTCGGTGTGTTTGTCAGCACAGACCCTGAAGTGATGACAGCTCAGATCCACAGTCAGACACCACGTTTGTTTACTTCTGAAGTCACATTTCATTTCTGTGACACCCTGAGTCCCTCCACATCTACAAACCACTGAAGAATCATAACCCACATGGTGGGAACACCCCCACGGATTGCCAGGAGTGTTTAATTTGGGCCTGATTATCCTCCAAGTGTCCCAGCAAGCATGCGAGTGTGTTTAGTTCGGGATCAGTTAGTTGTAATTCACTCAACGATCTGGAAGACGGCTGCTCCCGCTCCACTCACTGCCTTTAAAGGAGAGTTTAAATCGTCAATGACCCTAAATATGTGCACGTACTGCATCATGAACTCACAGCAGCTCCTCATTAAATAAAGTACTCTGGCCAACATAGTGCAATATATACAGTTTGTATATATATATATATATTTTCATCTGAGGATTTCTTACAAGAAATAATTAAAGCAAAATATTTTTCTACAGACTTATTTTTTTTAAATCCTAAAAATCTGACTCGTTGTACCGATCTAATATAATACAGATTCTGCTTGTGCTTTGTAAGTGCAAAGTGATTTTTTTTTTTTTTTAAGCTTTTAAACTCATACAGTAAGGTTTTTCAGGTCTTACACAATGAGTAAGAGCCTGAGAGGGTACGATGCAGTCATGTAACGGTGACTATGGAAACAGTCAACGAAATACAGTCGGTGTATTTCAATGTCTGTTTTTAGCACTGGTATTTAAATGTGTTCCGAACCGATTCCAGAGCGGTGACAAACAGCAACGTGCTGACGACACACTATCACCAGAAGGTGGCAGGTTCAACTGCAGCCGCAGCCGGCGTGTTCATCAAAATCCTATTTGAGCCGCATGAGCTCCACGTCCTTGACACTCAGGAACCTTGCTCTTTGAAAAGGTATCTGGCGCAAATGTGACACACCCCCTGACCATCCTGGTGTACGTGTGTGTGTGTGTGTGTGTGTGTGCGTGGTTTTTGGAGGGATTGTACTTGAACAAACAACCATAACACTAGCAACAGTAGCAACTGCATTCACCAATGCTCCTTCTGAAAAACAAACAAACAAAAAAAGGTATGTTTTAAAGGTTGTCATTTACTTCCAGAGGGAGACCGTCGTGATGTGGGAATCAGCCTACTGCGTATTCACCGCCTGTTCGTTCAGATGAAAGCGGTTTGCAACCGCATGAACACACTTCCACTTGAAGAACAACAAATTAATTGATTTAATGATATCGTCCACATCGGTCTTGAAGGCGCCGCTCAGAAGCGTCTCTGTGACGATAACCTAACAACCCGGGCAGACGTTTCAGAAGCAGCAGGGTGATTTATGGTCCGCACAGAGCTGAGGAGCTGGAAATTCTTGCTATCTATATGTTGAAGTAAGATGTGAGCTGCGGTGATTTATACAACGGCTTCTTCATGGGCCTCAATAAATCAGGACATCTAATTTGTACAGGAGTGAAATACGTACGCTACACTCAGCCATTTCTGTAACAGAGCCATGTGGCTACTACGCTATAAAGAGATTACAATGACATCCTTTACACTTTGGTGACAGCTAACCCGGACACAGCCTTGATGCTCCTCTAAGAAGGTGTCAATAACGTAGGGAATACTTTATGAGGGTGAAAACAGGACTTGACACCAAACCGGTAAAAAAGAAGATTCATTCCAGGAGGAACATGAGGAGCTCACTTGTATGCAGAGTCTGTGTGTGTGTGTGTGTGTGTGGGGGGGGGGGTGTTGGCGAACCAAGTTTTGGGGAAACACGGGCAAATACCAGCACTCATTCATCACAGTCAGGGATTACCGGCAATAAACATTCATCTTCTTACCCTCTTAGGAGGGTATTTTAAAGTCAATGGATTAGGGCAGAGCATGCTTGTAATCACTAGTGAGAGATAAGAAGTCACATCTTCAAATGCCTCCAATTAGAGGGGAGATCTACTACCTGTCAGGCGTTTGGTGCCGCTTATCGTATCATTTATATTCAAGTGTAAACGAAACCAAATCATGGCGTGGTCACATTAAAGCATATGGTCGCAACTCACGGAAATCAACGTGACCCTGCAGCTTGGAGATGAATTGAGTTTTAACAGCGTGTCAGGTCGCGTCAACATAATGAGCCGTTATACAGAGGGCACTTTGTTTTTGTATTTTCAGCTCCACAAATGCAAGCAAAGTTTCATATTAACGACGTGTTTTGTAAGCTGTCAAAAGGGCTGATGAATGTCAGAGAAAATCCTCTTTTCTAAAGACTGTTTCATCCTGTTTCCTTGCCGCCTGCGACTTGAAGTCGTCGCAGGTACGCCGGCGGCTCTAACTGACACAAATTAGACCACGGCCCCTGAAGAACCCCCCCCCCCCCCCCCCCCCCCCCCCCCCCCCCCACTCCACCACCACCACCA
>CAAKHB010002622.1:53705-65309 GCA_901007665.1 Aeoliscus strigatus
CCCCCCCCCGCCTCTGGAAATGGGCAGACATGTCTTTGAAAAAAATGTAAGAAATGAATGTGCACAGGATCTTTAGGGTCGGTGCCGACCTGTTGTAGATTTTAAACACATTAAAGAACCACATAAATTTGTTAATTAAGTTTTTTTGACTTTGTCACGTACGTCTATTTCCACAAAATCAAACATTTTTCACCAAATTATAAAATGCTCCGGTTGAAATGATGACCTATTACCTAAGGAAGGTAACCAAGGTAACCAAATACTGAGAAACAAAATGGATGATGGAGAATTGTTTTTTACTGTGTTTTATAGCTGATTTAAGACACGGGTCAAAACCCATTAACACAAGAGATGGTAACAGAAAACTAACACAAGAGGAAGGTTACAGAAGGATGCTAACGCAGACAAACCTCCAAAAAAATACATCTCAGCTAAAGTTCAATGGTTTTGGATGACAACCACTCATCATCTCTTTAAAATCCAAAAAGCAGAGACCCTGAATAGCGTCTAATCGTTTCTAGACCTGTGAAGCAGAATAAACCAAGTGAGACAAAAGTTTAAGCGGCAATGAATCTTTAAGATGTGTAGGAGAGGAGACGTCAAGCACTGCAGCGACTGCTCTGGCTCGCTCCAGCAGCTCAGGTTGTGAGCACGCCAGCACATTTACAGCATTTTTCACATGGCTGCTCCGGTGTCTGTCTGGCAGAGAACCTGCGGAGAAGAACGCTGCCGACCTATTTCCTTCACTGCCTCCTCTCCATCTCTCGTCCTCACAGCTTTTTATAATAAGGTCAGATGAAATCAAATCCAAACATCCATTTAGGACAAAAAAAAAAAAAAAAACTCATGCAAATAAAAAGTCTGTGTTGAACAGGGAGGCGTCTATATCCAGCAGCATCCAGGGGAAACCGCGGGGGGTGGTATGTGGGAGTGGGGTTGAAAGGTGAGAGGATTTCGTAGCTGTGCAGTCATAAAGTAAGTTGTGTGAGTCGATGTCCTCAATAAAAGTTTTAATAAAAGGACTCATTTCCATAAACCAATTTATGAAAATGATGTTCTGTTCTCGGCAAAGTGGGCAGAGATTTCAGAGCATTTCTGTCATCACTATTCAGCTGCATATTTCAGAATTTATATACATACACATATATATTTAGAGTCGTTAATAATCAAGAACTCTGGTCCTGGCTGCTTCTGGAAAGGCAGTACAACAGTACAGTGAGTGTTACTTTGAAAATGACGGTGGTGGAGAAGTGCAAACGGAACAGGTCGTGTTGGAATAGCAAACGAGGAGCATGGAGGGGTCACTTTCACACAGCCAAACTTTGGCCGTGGACCTCCCAGAAAGCTACTTTTTTTTTCCACCTCCACCATTTACCTCTCTGTTTCCAGTCATTAGCAAAAAAAAAAAAAAGCGCCGCTCTCAGCAGGGTTGGCGTGTCACGCACAAAGTCAAACGGCCTGTTTAGTCCCGAAGAAAAACCCTCGTTTTCTCACGTATGACCTCCGGCCAGAGAAACAAACTGCTGAAAATGACTGAAGTGAGTGGGTGAAAGGCGGCAGTCCGGTTCTCCGATTGTACTTGTGCTGATGAACACAAGATCCAGAAAACAAATCGAGCCCACTTAATTAAATCTCGTCTCCCTGGGAATTATCTCACAAAAACACTCGGTGTTGAGACGTTTCGTCTTTTAACAGTCGAGAAATTGGCAGAAGGAAAGCTGCTTGTTCAGCAAATGCCTCGAGCGAAAGAACAGAAGAGAGCAAACAATAGCAGGAGAGGACCAAACGGCATATGAAGTGGGCATATGATTTACAGCGGGTCCCTGGGGATGGCCTCAGCGCAGCTGAAAGTTTCCGAAATCCCTCCGCCTTCAAACGGAAGAAGGGCCGGTTGCACACAAACTCAACGGGAAGACAAGATTAATGATTTGGCCCGAGGTGGTGCAAACTCATAAGGACTTTATCTGTGCCACCTGAAAATGTTTGCACTTAAACGAGACATTAGTGCATGTCAGATAGATTTATCAGTTTGCTTCTTAAACGCACAGATAGAGAGAGAGAGAGAGAGAATTACCGGTGGAACGTCAATACTCAAACTCATTACAAACTGTGCCCTGAACGCCTTACTTAGTAAACGTGTCGAAGGTTTCACGTGTGTCACACACGGCGACAGAAAGACGCTGCTGTGTTACAGATATGCATGGAATATACGTATGTAGTGTTTGTGTGTGTGCGCGCTCCACATATATTCATGTTAGAAGTGTCTGATTACAAAACAAACTGGAATCATTTACATAATGGAGACAAATGTGTAATTATTGTGTAATATATGTGTAACAATTAATGTAAAAAAAAAAAGACGAAAGAAGAAGAAAAAAACATGTCTATGTGTTTAATAATACGTTTGGGGTCGTTTTTTTTTGTCCCGATTCAGTGTGTGAATGAATGATAATGAGGTTAAATTGTCAGTGTTGATGCTGCTGTAAGTTACTCAACGGTTGAGAACATTTACAGCAAAGGTAATTAGTCACGTTGATAAAGTCACAAATATCACATTTTAATTTGGGGAACTTGGAATATAATTGTAACCAATTCAATTTACAAACACTTTGTGTGTCTGGGGTGTGTGTGTGTGTGTGTGTGTGTGTGTGTTAGAGCTGGCATTAGACCATACCATTTTTTTTTTTGGGGGGGGGGATGTTCCAGATATTGGCTGCAGATAAGCAAACAAAGAATCTACACACTAAGACACGAGGAAGTACACTGGACCAAGGAATGATTGAGTCCTTCGTGTAGTTCAAGTAGGATGAATAAAAAAAATAAATCAGCCATTGGCAGGACACGAAGGCCTTCTCATGAATGAACGAGCCTCAGAGAGAAGAGGAAGAGAGAGAGAGACCTTTGCCTGTCATCGTCAGTCCCCATGGCGACGTGCAAGAGCACTTAACCTGCTCAGCAGGGTGCTCGGCGGGGTTTTCACCTGAACACAGGACCTGTCACGAAGGGAGGTCCACATGGACTCCAGACAGAGGCTGTGGGCACGCGAGGCCAAACGCAATCTGTCCACCTCTGCACTTATACAAGTAGACAAGTAGTGACAAGCAAAGATGCGTCCAGGTTTTGAAGACTTGCTGAGCTACACAAGAGATCAGCCGGCGGCAACATATAAACATCTGACCGCTGCGCTGGGTGATCTCTTTGGACGGCTCACACGCTTGCGTTCGTGTCCCAAGCGCGGGTGAGCGATGAGGTTAAACGTATTTTTTACTGTTGTGTCTCTTGTAAAGATGCTGGAGGAATATTCATTGAGGAAGTCAGAGTCAAAGATGCAAATGTCGACTTTTTTTTGTTTTGTTTTTTTTTTGAGAGGCAGAGGATGAGCGCCTGAGGTGACGGTACCAGTGAGACCATCCTAGAAAACAAATCTAAATATGGATGACTAATTTAATGGAAAGCAGATGATTCCACTTACAGCTCTGCTTTATTTCACATTTCACACATGCACTCTGGATTGAACCTGAATTGAATCTGAATCAGTGACACAGCAGATATACAGTAGAACAATAAACAGAGCTCCTCAGATGGATCGCCCCCTGGTGGCTGCTAGCAGCATAGCAGCCTCATCAACCTCGCGCTCTATGTCAGTAGTGTGCTGAAACTCAAAAGTACAATTTTAGGTGGTTTGTATCATACTGATCAGATTGGAAATGATTGATAACTGGAGTTACAGACTTTGGTTTGGACGTGAGTCAAGAGGAAATGTAAAGCTATAACCACAACTGTCTGTGAAAAAAACATAAAATTTGCTTGGTATCAAACTGTGTCACCAGCGCAACAGTGCAGCATTGTTATGCAGTATATTTTCTTATATAATGATCACAAATTTCATTCCAAATCTAGGAATGGATGGCATTCACATCCGGGCAAACAGCATGGATGAAAAGGATGAAACAATTACTGTAACTGGTCAAAAAAAAAAAACAAATACTGAGAAATTCATCCATGTAATAGTAGAAGTTGATGCCAGTGTTTGTAAGAGGAAAGCAGAGATAGGCTGCTGTGTCTTCTCCTGCCAAACCTCCAGCGCAGCAGTGGAGTCATGGGAGGCCGGCTGGGACAATTCAATCACAGAAGCCGACAAATAACAATGACGATTGTGTCCAGAGGACAGAAATCCAAATTAGAGCAAAGCCAATGAATCAGAGTGGACTGTGGTCCTGTAGGATGACATCCTACCTGAGACACAATAACGACCTTGTGCTCCGTCGTACGGCGAACGGTTATCGGCATCTGTGAAATCATTATAAACGTTTTATTTTTCAATGTTGTGTGTGTGTGTGTAAGTGGGCTAATATTGACATGGACGAGTTGTGATGCACCAATTGTCTGCAAATTACAGAAAATTAATGTGCCCTTTCAAAAAAAGGTCACATTTCATGCGTAAGTGTAAGATAATTAACCACGTCTGTAAAGAAAAGATGGAGGGATCCGTCGTTACGAGTGAGCAATAGCTGATAAGAGCTCTGGTTGAAAAAAAAAAAAAAAATACACCTATTATACACAGAATTACAGGGATATACCTTTTTAGTTGAATTTAAAATAACCAAGCTGATCAACTGGCTCCTCGGTGTGCTAGAGTTCAAGAGGTCAAGTGGCAGGACCGGCAGTAATTACAACAATTAGCAAAAAATGTTTCTCCACCCCCACATATTTAATAGCAGCGACATTATTTCCTTGTGCAGTTCATACTTGGGACGGGTCATCGGCAGTAACCCTTGACCTTAACCACTTTCTAACCATTTGTAGACGGATCCGTGCTGTGGCCGATGGACCTAATGAGGTAAAAGGTCAAGGTTACAGTGGATACACACACACACACACACACACACACACACACACACACACACACAGCTGCGTGTGTCACACATGTGAAGGGCTTTTCATTGAAATTTGCAGACCACCCCCCACCCCCCTACCCCATCACCCCCCTCATGCAGCGGATAGCTGAATCCACCATGAGAAATGGCTCAATTAAGTGGAGACTGAAGTGAACTGAGGCTGGACTGATAAGTGACCTGAAGGCGACACACGTTGTTGTCTCTTCATGTTCACTTCTTTTTAACGACAATTAAGACTCGAAAAGTATTTGTGGGAACACAGAAAGTTCATAGATGAGCTTCTTGATTTCAGTTGTTTCCCAAAACACAAGATACGACTAAAAACGTGTCACACGCTGCGCTTTAATGACGACCTTATCCAGGCCAAGATTGTGTCCTCTTCCTTCCAGTACAGTAACGTCTCACAGAAACTTCTATTCACACGTCTTTGAATGTTCTTTCAAAGCAGTTTATTTGAATGTGAGTCCTTTGTTATGGCTAAAAACTACAACGGCACTGCTAAGAGGACCGGTTTTTCGTCCAACGCTTTGAGACAGAAGCCACAAGTGAAAACTGCTGCCTGATTGAATTTATCACTGAATTGTTCCGCTGAGAAAATGAGCAACAGATGAGCTGATAATTAAAATAACAGAGAGCTACAGATTTTCTCACAAACCAAAAAAAAAAAAAAAAGACACGCTCCTCCTTAGTTGTTTAGGACTTTGGGAACAAGTTACCACCGCACAGCCGATGCACTTTCTCTTCTTTGTTATTCAAATTGGAAGAAATGGATCTCCCATACGCGTGTTGAAGGGTAGCCGATCGGAGGGCACAGTGCCCTCACAGGATGGATGAGGCTCACAAATCTTGGCCGAGCAACAGACAAAGGAGAAAAAGGCTAAAGTGTGCAGCCAAGTCTGATTCATCAACTTTTATGGTTCAAATAAAAGAGAGTGCGGCTTGCCAGCTTGATTATCAGATGGCCCCTTGCTGCATTAGAGAAGATGACATGCTGCATTTTCTCTGATGTCTCTGAAAGCACCTGTTTGGTCTTCTTCAAGGTGCAGTGCGGTCTCTGTCACGCGTTGCAAATAGGCTATATATTTACTATTAACCTGAGAGCAATTTTCCATCCACTCTTACTTGACCTGAAGTGCTTTTAGCCTTTTAGTTCGAGTTGCTTACGGCATGTGAGAGCGACATTCATTCATGCTTTTAGGCAGAGTGTGGTCAACGCGGATGGAATTAACTGCGTCTCCTTAACCGCATGTTAATAGTGGATTTCCAACCTAATGAAATGCTACCGATAAGTATGATCCACAATTAGCCTAGAAAAAATATCCACGTTTCTGGATACTTAACTTACACAGCCTGATGAAACTTACACACAAAAGCACGTTGGTAGGATCCAGGCCAAGTACGTGGGAAAATCTGCTCAGACTCATTCGCTATCTGCGGGAAAACATGTTTCTTCGCAAACATATATATGCTCAGCATCAGCTTAGGGACATTTTCTTGTCAGAAATGTGGTTTCAAATGTGGCAAAGATGAGGATTAAACCCAGTTAAGTTTAACGTTATATGGAAAGTAAGATCATGAAAGTGTAATGAAGATGAATTAAAGGACAAGCCTTTGTTCTGAGGAACATGCAAAGCTCCGTTGCTGCGGTGACAGCACTATCCGAGACATTAAAACGCAAGACCGTTATAAGCTCCGTAACCGGCCAACGCTGCCATTTATTGGCTATCGTGGCCCAACATTAACTCTGGGAATTGACTCGGTAAACTTGTTTATACACAAGGCCCGAAAGGCATTTAGGGCAATAAACGTGAGTAAATGTATGAAGATAGATGACGCCAGCACACACACACACACACTGAGCTGCATCTGCTTCTTGTTTGTGTTAAATGCCTCTCGTTGTCCAACAGACACCTTTGCTTCCCATAAAAATGACAACGAGAACACAGATCAAGTGCCAGAAGGCTGAAGGTTGAATGGAAAAGGATTCTTTGCACCTGCTCAGCGTTGGGTATTAAAGCCCCTGAACTATGGGAGGTGTTCCTGTCTCCGCAGGCATCGACACCACACACAGTGGGGACCAGAAAATCACAAACCTGAGACCAATGCGTGTCCAGTGAAGGTCATGAAGCGGAGAGTGTATCCGCTCCAGAGGCGTCTGCGCTTGAATAGATGAATCACAAGTGGCTGCTGATTTTTGCCCTTTGGATGGGGAACTTTCCGGAGAAAGAGAAACAATTTAAGATTCATTTACAGCCGCGAGCTGGAAAAGGGAGGAACATTTCCAAACACCGTGTCCACAGACAGGTGGTGATAAACAACAGCGGTTCATCTATGGGGACGGTGGTGTGATGCAGCTGTGGAAGAAAGTAAATGTAAATGTTGTGGTTGGTAATTCCCTGTGAGTGTGAGGCGGGGGCACACACTTCCTCATACTCCTCCAGCATCTGTAGTACCTGAATAAGAGATAAACCCCTTATTGTCAATGGTGTAGGCTGATGACGGAACCACTGCCCAGCTGGAACTCGTCTCGAGTTCAGAACATGACAATATTTAGAGAGGATACGCAGGGAATTTGCTCACAGAATCACTGTTGCTATTTCTGGTTTAAAGGTCCCAGGGATTTGTTATGTCATTGGTAGGGGTAGTCAACAATACTCACAATAAGTACGACACGGAACACGTTCATCGCTGCCGGCCTGCGATGGGGGGACAACTAGACTCAGGCACTTCACAGGGAGATGGACGGTCTTTTGAGGAGCAAAGTCTTTGTGAGCATCGCTGTTGTTTTGTGTCTCTGAGCCACATCTAAGGAGGGTTCTCAGGAGAGGCAGTGTCAAAGCGTCCTTGAGCAAAACCCCAAACCTCTAATTGGTCCTGGTGAGCTGCTCCGTGCTTTGCATGGCCGCCTCCTCATCCGCGTTTGAACGTGAGTGAAGTTGAGGGGCCGCCGTTTAACTGATCGATATTTGATTGTTCTCATTCTCGAATGTCTTAAGGTTGGCGTAGTGGGCGGGGAGGTGAAAGGGATGTACATATGCACGTATAGGCTGAGTGGATGAGAGAGAATGTTTTTAAACTAAAGAAAAATATGAAACTGGAAAAGTGCAGATATGAAAAGCTCTGGTTGCATTTGAACGGTGTGAGGCAGATCCGGCCTTCATGTGAGAATCATTATCATTATTAAGCAAAACTCATGAGACAACTCTGAAACTAACAGCTGACACCCAAACAAACTCCACATGACTGAAAAAAAAAAAAAGAACTGAGGCATGAATTGTTCTTGTTCTCCACAGGATGAGCCGCTATTTTGTCACCTTAATTATTGCAGGACAACTGGTACCAACAGTCCCCAATCACAGCAGCTCGTTATTAGAAAGGAGCCCAGTGGAGCTCGTTAGAGGATGAAGGGAGACGCGGTAAATAAGGTTAATTGGTCGATCTGTCAGGTCCAGGAAGACGCTCACGCTGACACGGAACAACTGGAACATGAATTCACCCTTTGTGCTCACACCCAGCCCTTCCTCTTTGTGTTCATTAGCATTTTGAAGGGGTGTTAAGCGAGAGCTGCAGCGGCAGCGACTGTAGCCAAGGTGTGCGGAAACCACGCTTGACTGTCCAATTAAAGTGTTTGTTTGGAATTAAGAAAAGAAGTGCGATGCCTGCTGGACACCAATCACCAATTCACAGCTGGGCGACCGTCTGCTAAGTTAATACTCATTTCTCTTTTACTGAGCGCAGAGGAATCAGACCATGCAAGACAGGCGAGTGGGGCAAAGAGAGGAGTTGAGAAGGCAGGATGACGTCGTTATCCAGCGCCGTACGCAAAGAATAACAAGGCTGGGACGAAAGCAAAGGGACTGTTTGGAATCGAGAATGACACACACAAGTAAACCACGTTCGGTGGTAAATGTTTGACAGGAAGTATCTGTAACAGGGAAGCAGGTGAAGATGAATGAGGATGAATTATGGGGGCAAAGAGACAGACACCATGTCCTCACACTTGTGCTCATGCTTGACGTCCTGAGAAACTTCCTGATAAGTGTGAATGCAGTTTTTTAAGGAAGATTAAAAGACATGAACCATAAAAAGAGGAGATCTCAGCATTTGTTTTGCTTAGAAATCAGGTGGGAACACACAGATTGGAAATACGTAATATAAGAACAGAACATTTTCTTCATGTTAACACATTCACACATTCTAAAATAACGCAAGGAAACAGAAAGTACAGAAAAAATAACAACACTTTCATGAAAAATACTAAAATAAAATAAAATAAAATAAAATAAAATAAAATAAAATAAAATAAAATAAAATAAAATAAAATAAAATAAAATAAAAATGTACACCATCAATACAGCAGTTTGGAGCCTTTGACGAAACGTCTTTGTCAGACATTATCTAAACAGCGGTGGGAGATGAGCAGACAGCACCATCTCACTGCTCAAACTGAATAACCTGTGTCCTCAGCAGGAGAACTTCACACTAGTTAAAACATTATGAAAAGATAAAATATGAGGTTGATGTAATGACTACATCCTAGGGTAGATCATTAGTTTTAAATGAAAATAGTTAGAGCAGTTCTACACTGGATGGATGAATGTGCCCGACTTTCTTTTCCCTCGATTTTAACATTCACCATTATGTTTGGATGAGATTATAACGTCTAATGGAAGCTATCATTCCGGGCGTACTCATAAACCTTCTCGATTTTGTTGCTGCTCTCATTAATGGCAAAAGGCAGCTAATTAAAAGGTCTCGTCTTATGGGGAAATACATCCCTCATTATGCAGCCTGAACCAACCGAGAGAGGGAAAAGGAACTGTGAAAGGATGATGCCGCTCGGATGGCTTGATTAGCAGAGCATCACTACCCAGAATGATGATTGCAACACAAAAAAAAAGCATACGTGTTCACCGTTCACTTGAAAATCACTTGAAATTATCTTTGAAAACACTTATTTTAATATATTTGAACCCGTTTACAGTGTCAGTGATATTACATTTACAATGATGTGAGTTATTTCAACCTAAAACCAGACACTCAAACAACATTAGTACACATTTTTTACCAAATATACTCATAGACACCGTATGTAAATGAACGTTATCTGCTTTAGACGTGGAGGGGTTAATAAGTGAACGACAGTTGTTTCGCTTTCAAACTTTAGAAAAAACTGAAGAAAAACATCAGGTCAGAGGAACAAACAGCGTCACTTTACATATTCTCATGGCCCCGAGCAGCATGTTGTGTTCCAAACAAGTGATAATCAAAGTCAGGGAGGAAAATAAGACTTAAAAAAAAAAAAAAAAGTACTCGAGCTCGAGTAACACAGCTGTTAGCAGTAATATTCCTGGAATAAATCCGGAAATATCAAAGACGTGCAACTTCCTGTCAGCGTTTGGGGTTAAAACTTGCAGCTTCTATCTCGTCGTCTGCTTAGTGCCAATATTCTTCACTCGGATGTATGTTGTAATTTAAAGCCGGAGATTGTTGTGTACCTGGGGTGTTTTCTTAACAACCCTTCCACAAACTAATGTGCTATGTGAATTGTTTCAACATCCTCCTCCCCATTATATCTGCATGCCTTCTCATTTGCCATTAAAATAATGCTGGAAATTACAATTGGCCTAGTTGTGATTCTAAAAATTCCAGCATCCTCCCATGCACGCTGACTAATGCTAAAATGAGAACGCAAAAAAATGTCTCTGTTTTGTATTCATTAACATATGAATGTAAATTCTGGTACATGTATACATAGCTCCCACAAAAATGTGTTTCTTTTTCTTTGAAATTATTAGAAATCAAGGAGAGGCTACATTATTCAGAAGAATAGGAAGACTTGCTGACTTTTAAAGTAGACTTTTCCCAGCCATGGTTCTTGCAGAATAATTAAAACAGGTAGGTATTGGTACAGTAATTTTAACTGGGAATGAGGCACTAAGACTTTTTGCTTTTAGCTGATCGTCTTTTGATGTTAATTTATACCGCTGGATCTCCTGGTCTCCACTGCACCAAAAATAATGGATTTTGAACTTGTGATCAAAGCCCCCTGCAGATTTTGTGCTCCGCCTGCTTCTAGCATGTAATCCTGTGTTTAAGTGGTCCATGTTGAACGGACCATTTGGTCAAATTATTAACTATGTACCTCATTTTTATCCTAAAGGAGTTTGAAACTTTGGGCCCCAAACTGTTCTCAGATGAAGTGTAAGACAGACATGCTTCAGTTTTTGAATAAAAGACACTGTCATGAAAAGTCTTTTTAAAATGTGTCATCTGTTAAAAAAAAAAAAAAAAAAAAAAGAAAAATGCACAAGGTACGTCATGTGCTAATGCTAGGCGCTCATGCTAATGCTGTCACTTCATTGCATAGGCCTCGTCGGTGTTATTACATGCATCCACATGTTGAAAAGCAAACACTACCCTCGTCTATTACTCGAGTGATTGATCGAACTGATGAAGCCACTCATTTTTCCTGGACAAATGGACTTGATTGTCCCATTACTTTGCGGTAATGAAGCTAGTAAAAGCAGTCCTGTCCCAATTTCAGATCTAAAATCATTATTCACATGACTACTGCCACTAATAAACACATGAGCCAGGCGACCTTGAGCACTAATGGATCCGTCAATGCCTTTTATTTATGCACCTATCTTATGATCAAATGCCAGTAAATCCTAGGTTAAACTTTAAGAGTCACTCATGTTCA
>CAAKHB010002622.1:102840-123016 GCA_901007665.1 Aeoliscus strigatus
CCCCCCCCCATCATTTTCCTCATCAGGAGCACCATCCTTTGTCAATCGCGCCACGCCGAAAGGGCTTAATTTGTTTTCCGTCCTCCCACATCCTCCGGTTGCCAAAATATCGTCTTCTCAGCATCACAGGCACTTAATGAGCCTCTACACACACTCACTCTTTAGAGCTGTCTCAGATAATCTAATAATAAGGAGTTCGTTGGGTGAGAGTCCACCCCCCCTGTCGACTCTAGTCATTACTTTGGGTGCAAAAAAATGTAAACAAAGACAAAAAAAGGAACACAAGTTGGACTGAAACACATTCAGCTTCAACTTATTTCAGACTTTTCAGGTTCAGGCTGAAGAGCCGTAGCAACTCCAGTTGATGGATGCAGATGACACAAATTCAAGATGAAGGACTTTTCTTTCTCCTGCACACGGTGACAGACTTACGACAGAGGCACCCGAATGGCAAACACGGAACCGTCATCCGCCATTAGCATTCAGTCGACTGCAGAGGTGAAGATGTTAGTCCCATTTAAGCTTCACTGAATAACCGTTGAGAAGCCTGGCAGTCACATCCGTTTGAGTCCTTGAAATGAACCGTTCAGTGATTCTGTGTTGTTTTACTTCAGCTACCTGAGAGAGAGTTTCATTAACGTGAAATGCTCTCCTGCATCAATGTGTTTATTTAAGGGGGAGGAAACAGTTGATCTAGTTGAGAGCTGTTAATGGAGTAAAAGAGGAAAAAAAAAAGGAATAAAATGATGTAACAGTAGAACAGCCATGCATTATACCCCATAAGTACATAACGGAGACATATTGATGCCTTTGGGTGCCTGCCTGTGTCGCCATCTGGGGAAAAAAAAAAATGAAAGAAAGTCCTAAGGATCTATGAACTGCAGCAGCACTGTATTTACAAATTAGTGGCCAGAACAACTGCGCTGCCTCTGGGGCTGCGTATGTTCTCGTGCCTCCATGGCGACAACTCCCAGTTTAGCTAAACAGGGCCATTTTCTCACATGAAATAGTAAAAAATACAAAGGATCAGGGAAAATTCATGGCTGTTGTCTGAGGTGTTCATGTGTCATCCTGAAGCAGCCGCAACAACTTCTCAGAGCATCTCATATTGATGAGGATGGATTTACACTGGGCTTAATGGCCAGTCTGCTGCGTCGCTACGCAGACGGGTTCCACGGCGAGAGCTAGGACACCCCCCCCCCACACACACACACACACACACACTTCCTACACAAACTGTATAGGAAATACTGTTTTATGAACATATGATTGTAAACTGTAAAACTCTACACCGATTCATGACTTATTTAATCACTGAACGAAAATAATGTGTGCACTGTAAAATTCTAGTTTTTTTTTTGGGGGGGGAACAAAACGTGATTTATTTGGTTTCAGCTGGGAGTGCCTGGTGGTGCTGGGGGACTGTGAAGGTCGGCCACATTCATACAATTTGAATTTCTCAGTCCCGTTAGTCAAACGCAGGGGCCAAGGTTGCTAGGTGACGGGAGCGGCCCTTTATGACAGGAAGGGAAAAGGCGGGAACAGCTGGTGACGATAATGGGAAATCCTCCGAAGACCTGACTTGGTGGGCGAGGGGGGTCTGACACAATTCATTTTAAACCAAGAGTTTTTAGAGGGTTTTTTTTGTTACTTTCATGTGCAATCTAACAGGGGAAAACCTGTATTTTTGGGGGCGATGCGACACAGGTTGGCGCGCACTGAAGCACTAAATGAAACGCAGAGTAGCAGAGCAGAGTGGAAGTACTTATAATGCCAGCGCCCCCGTTTCTGATTAAAATGGAGGCTGGCACCTTCACAAATGGCACAAAAGTGAACATGGCAGGTTCTTTTTTTCCTGCCACCATTAAACTTGAATTCAGGGATTGCTAAGGCCAGTGCCCATTCTCTCTCTCGTGCTCCCACTCTGTGTCTCTTTCATATCTAATTTATTGCCATCTGCTCAGGCGGGGTGTAAATCTGAACGCGGGCTGACTTGCTCGCCCATGCTTTATCTGTTAACATTTAGCAATGTCTAATTAAGTGAAAACGAGGGAAGGCGATGGTGGAAAACTGCCGCGGCCAGATAATGACAGTCATAATAGTTGGGGATATATGTCTGCCACACCGAGCAAATGTGCTTATTAGATCAGGATAATTAGAAGAAGACAACAGCTGCAATGGGCCAAAAGCTGCTGAGCTGCGATTAAAGAGGCCGGAGCATCAACTGTTTACTCAGAAAAGTTTCATCTGTGCAATAAACTGATCAAGGTCACTTTAACACCGCAGAATTCCCAACACTCCATACACCAACGTCTGGATAAAACCATGAAAATAATGAACGCCAACACTAATTAGCAGCACTGGGTCAGCACCCCAATACTGAGTTGTTTGCTTAATTCGAGACTTTAAGTTGACAGAACAGCTGCTGTCATTGAGATTCAAGCAGCAACATCTTTAAAGCTGATGCTGTTTTTTTGTTTTTGTTTTGTTTTTGATTCCGCTGAGGAGTTTGTGAATTCCATGTTGTTCGTCTGCAGGATAACTTAAAAAACTACCAGGAATTTATCAAGGAAGCATCATGCATGTTTTCAGATCACGGGGCAGAATCCAGGACCCCCCCCCCCCCCCCCCCACACACACACACCTTGAGAAAGGACATATTCATTGATATCACAGGAAATATTACAGTGACCTTTATGAAAAACTGGAAGTGCATTCAAAGAGTTCAAACAGCCAACAAATGCAATGGAGACGTTTTAAAAAAATGAATGGATATGACCTGAGAGTTAACAGGTTCTTCAGGTTCTTCTATGGTCCATGTTAAAGCTCAGGGATGGGAATTTTCCTTTGTTTCGGTTTCCATCGTCACCGTACATCATTTTTTCATGAATGACTCGGCTCGACTCGGCACCTCCGCCTCGTTTGAAAAAATGTGACTTACACAACCTACTTCGTCGAAGTATTTTACATTCTGTTTTTGATTTTCCTACAAAAACAGCATCTGCACATCTCACATTGACCATCTGCCCCAAAACGATCTGCTTTCTTATAATCTGCTTTACCTTTCACAACCAGCTGTCAAAAGATGCCGTGGCCTTCAGCAGCATTCAACGATGCAGCAACAGGATTCCCTCTTTGCACGCACTGCTCTCACACACACACACTAGTCTTCAGTTAATCAACACCCCCCCACCACACACACACACACACACTGTCAGTTTGGCTCGCCGTCGAGCTGCACGCTCATAGTGCGACACCGTCACGTCACGTTATTTTAATGTACATTTCTTCCATTCAGATCCGAGAAGGAACAGCAGCAGGTCTGAGTCAAACTTGAGGACCTCGGCTTCGTCCCCCTTCCTCTCTTTTCTCGTGCTTGCGTGCGGTTTGTCACAGATTATCCACTGATTCAAAGAGATAGGACGGAAAATCCATATCTCACATCTAAAGGGAGCCCAGTTTTGTACTGTATGTAGTAAAAATATCATCACAGACGCTCACTGGAGACGTATCAGTCGCCGGGTTTTTGGCAGGGGACCCAGACGCGCTCACGCTCGGGGAGCGCCGAGTCAGTGTGCTGCCTCTTCGTTGCCTCAGGCCACTTTTGTCTTTACCGCTAAGCCTTCTATATCTTGAGGGAGGAAAAGTTCAGCGTCTTACAGAGCAACCTTCATTCAATAGGACACAGCTAATACATTTTTCATCATCAGTGGATTATATTCAAGGTGATATACCGTCAGGGAGCTAATATACTCAATTAAAGCCCTAAATGGGAGAAGCTGAAATGATGAAGTAATTTCTTGCCAGTTTATAATTTAGTTTGGAAATAGGAGCATGAGTAATCTAAGTTTTCTCCCCCCAGTGGACGTGAAGTTTCAATCGAGAACTAACATGGCTGTGACGGGGAAGGAGGAAATCACATGACAGTTCATACTGAGAAGAGGCAGGAAGGCGGATGTGTCAGAGCTCAAACCACGAAGCCTTTGTCCAACCAGGCCAACCTTTGTTGAATAGGAAGTCATTAAGGTGCAATTATATGAAAAAAACGTGTGACACTATCGACACAATTCTCAGGCCGGAAAAAGGCCCAGAGGTTGTTTTATGAACAGAAATAACCCCACATGGACTCGAGGGTCAGAGCAGCCTGACATTTCTTATGCTTTTGAACAGTGGCGTATTTGCGGCTTGTGAGAACGTTTTATCGCCAGCGAGCTGTGAGTGATGACATATACGTGTCCAATAAAAGACGCGTTTGATACGATTCAAAATGTCTGAAGAAGATGAAAAGAAAATATATTAGAAGAACGGATCTCTCCAGCTAAAACGTTCACACTTGTGTTTTCTGTGACAATTGTCGGCGTGACCTCAGTGACATCGGCTGCCTTTTGTGGAAATCGTTCTTGTCCTTGTTAGGGCCCAAGTGTCACTCGTCAGTCACTCGTCCGGAGGAACAACAGGGTTGGACAGATGTATCTGTCAAAGCCTCAGATGTCGGCCGTCAGACATGATGGAGACAAATGTCTCCGCGCCGGCTTATCGTGGCCGATGAGAAAAGTTGTCGCAGTGGATGTTTGGATTAATGGTTCAAACCTGATTATTTTCATGCGACACACAGGAGCTGGAGCAGCCCGACCCAATCAACCAACTGATTGGAAGTCGATGCCAGAAGGTGAAAAACATCATCCGCCGGCTGAACGAACGCCACCACTCCCCCGTAACACAATCTTGGTAAAAACCGGACTGCAAAACAATCTCAACAACTCAACAGGGCGTTTGGGGATTCGGGTGTATCCACTGGACATCCAGGCTAAAGTTCCCCTCTGGTCGGTAGAGCTGGGATCTGCTTTCACACCCCAGACAACCACAGATGAAATCTGATGTTGTGTCTTTGAACTATTACACAACAACATGCAACAATACATCATGCTAGGGCTGACTGTTAACTGTTAACATATACAGAAAACCTGTACATACATTTTATTTTTATTCTCTCTTTTTTTTTAACTTGATAGTAGGAAATGTCTCGTCTTTATCGTTTACTGTCTGTGCTTCCTCTTGACTTCTCTGTATGTCTGGTGCATACTGGTGGTTTGAATCGACAGTGACGACCCGTTGAGCCTCGGACTGTTTACGACCATAGAACAAAAGTCAGTTTCGTCCAACAGGACGCAAAGTTTTGTCCCAGAATTCACATGCAGGTATGTGTTTGCAGTGGAAGGGAGCAGAGAAGAAAGTTGAAATGGGTTGAAAATAGGCTGACACCGCTGTCTGGTAAGTGAAAATGGAGACATGGTGACATGACAGACCTTTTATGCGCATTAAAAGAGACGTCTGTTGTTGCTTTTTTCTTTTTTTTTTCCAGCAGTGTGTTGCTGTCCTTCACTGGCAGACTGTTGCTATTATGAGCACAATGTTTCAAATTAGACTTCTGTGTATGGAATAAGAAGTCACATTCAAAGCAGCTTCCTCAACACCATAACACTCTGTGGCACATTTATCACAGCTCAGCAGTTCAAGCATTTGTCTTGTGTTTTTTTTTTTTTTTTTTTCCAGTGTACGATCTTAATGAGAGCTGATGAGGGTGTTCTTTCACAGGACAAACATGCATTTTAAAGCCCTGCGGTTAAAAAGAAGAGTTCCAGATCTCTGAAATCAGTTTTTTTTTTTTTTTTACACCTCAAGTGGCTGATTTAAAACGTTGGTGTGAGATCACTGCATTGGTTTGAAACAGGAGAAACAGTTGAAGGTTCCTAATTAACAATCAAATCACTGGAGGAGGACGCAGCACCACCCCGCTGAAGAGTCATTTCCTGTATCTATGTTTCCCAACATTTGAGGAGCCAAAAGGCAGGTCACAGGGTATGACTGATTCTTTCAGCCCGAGTCATGGAAGGTATTAAGTCTGTTGGAGCAAACAACACAAACGCAATATGGCAACACTCTTATACCGAGAAACAGACGGTCAAGATTCCACAGAGACGTCGATGTGATCGCCACTGCAATCTGAAACTGCTGACTCGGAACATGACAGCCCTGATGCGGCCTCCCTGTTTTGGGGTGGGGTGGGGGGTGAAGAGCTGCAGAGTGGGAGAGACGAACAGATGATGAAGCTGTCTGAATTTGAAAAAAAAAAACAGGTTGTGCCTCCACAGCGATATTCTCAGCTGCGTGCTACGCCCACGACCCAGGGAAAGCACGCAAAAGTACCACGTGTCAACTTTTACATGGGGGAGGACAAAGCACTCAGGCCACAAATGTATTCCATAGCAGTGTTGGAGCAGCGTCTAATGATTGGACTAAGTAGCAGTCACGTCCCTCTGATTTAAGCCACATGTGTGCATCCGTGTCTCTCCTCGTACGAGTCGCTGTGACACGGGCGGCTGCAGTTTCCCAGCTCTCTGAGTGTCACTTCCCAGAAAATCCGACCGTCCTAAAATAAACCTGTGAGCGATAAAGTGAGCGGAAGCAAACCCGATGAAAATAAACAGAAAGAGTGGAGGGAATTCAATGCAGATACACATACGGACAGACGCAAAAGTGTGAACGCTGAAGATGGCGCCGGACGCCGCGTGGGCCATGTAGCAAAAATCCAGCTGTACTAATCACTACTCATCATTAATGAGGGAGAATAAGGGTACAGGGGCACAACATGCTCCAGTAAAGTAACAGAATGGACTAACAGATGAGTGTCAGTGATGTGCGAGTCTCACCGTGTTTCTGGTCTGGCTTTGTTTAACATGCACCAACAAGAGTAGAGTACAGAAGCAGCTGATCAGACATAATGTGAGTTGAAGGCGTTCTGCTGTCCTCCCTGAACATAGTGTGCGTGGGACGTAAAGGAAAAAAAAGTTGGGAAGATGACTCATCAAAATGTTAATGGATTCACTGTTCAGGGAACCAGGTTATGTGCGCACAGCTTTGTGCACACGAAGCCCCGACATGAATACACAAAACAAAAGTAACTGCTGAATGCCACTGAACGTTGCATCTCTAAAGCCAGATAAGATAAAAGTACAGAATGTAGGAGGGGTCAGTCCATTCGCTGCGGCCCCCTCCTGTATGATGTAGCTTCCTGTGCCCCCCCTCACCTGCCAAACAAACACTTTTAAACAGGATAGGATGAACTATCTACTCACATATTTACTGCAGATGTATTCACGCTGGGTTTATCTCATGTGCAAAACTATATTTATATTACATTATATTTCTACTATATAAAATTATATCTGCTGGTCACATCCTTTTCCCCATGACACATTTATATCTTTAATACTTAGACCAGATGAGTTTTCTTGTAGTATATATAGGTGTTTTTGTGTGTGTAATGGGTTTAGTTTTTGCATATTTATACTATAGATGAGTCTAGGACTTGTTTGTATGTATAGGGTAAATGCTCTTTGTACGTTGTGGGATTAACAAAGTACGATCTAATCTAATCTAATCTACCTGAGGTCATATTCCGGGACCTTTTTACAGTTGATAAAAGTAGCGGTAATCTATACAAACATCATGCAGTAATTACTAGTAAATTACTCACATGGCACGTTCAGACGGAACTAAAATATCCGCTAATTATTACTTTGCGTCTAAACAGGACTTATATGTCAGCGCAGGAAAGTCACAAAGCTGTAACTCAGTAAGAGTGGAGCAGAGCGATCACATTCCCCAGTCATTAGTCTGGTGTTTGTGGCACCTACGCATGAGGTGTTCACCGATGATTTCGCCCGGGCAGCTGAGTTTTTACTCCCATTTTCATTACATTGCTTCCACCTTCCCTTCTTGCCTCCCACTCTTTCCCCTGAGGGCTTCAATGATATTAAAGTCTTCTTTGGCCTTAGCAGTGCATAAACAATGTCTTCTCAGTGATTTTCCCCCCGACCGGCTAACACCCTTTGCTCGTCATCTCATCAGCCTAAGTGCACATGATTTCTCATCAGTCAGCGCCGCAGTTCAGTGGAGGTCGCTGTTATGATCACTGCGGTGACGGAGAAAGCTCAGAGCATCGGTCATTAAGAGACGGCGGTTACGCTCAAGCAGAGGAACACGCTAGAACTTGATCTATGTGAAGCAAAAACATTTAAACATTAGGTCTTTTTTTTCCCCCATCCATCATATGCTCTCTCAGTGCTACGGCCAATCAGCGGGGTTCATCATTTCTTTTTCCACCTGGCGCTGCGGTTCCGTATGGAAGGATGGCGACTCAAATGCAGCTGCTTTGGGCTTCCACTGAACTGAGCAACAATGACGTGCTCGGCGTTGTGTAACAAATGACATGGAGGCCGCATCGCGTCCTTTTTCTCATTTACATCGCTAAAAAGTAGACAAACTTTGCGGATTCAGCCGTTCTTCTCGCTGGCATGTTTCATACAAAACTCACTTCGATCCCGTGCTAATCAGCATCTCATCTCTGTAACTTTGACGCGGAAGGTACACAACAGCCCGAGGCAGCCGTGCCCAGGTTGTCACATTTTACACGTTGTAAAACACTCTCAGCGTGCAATAGCATGCACAGTGTCCCTTTGGTGTGTAAAAGGAAAAGTGCCGCGCTTTCGAGTAACTACAACCTTATATAACCTCATAGCCTCTGTGGAACTGCTGAGGTGGAATTTGACTTTGACCTGGAAACTATTCAGTGGACAGACGAAAGGGGGTGGAGCGGGTTTCTAGTTCGATACCCGGCTCGTCCAAGTGTCCTTGAGCAAGAGACTGGACCCTAAACTGGTTCCTGATGCTGTGTCAACAGTGTGAGTGTGTGTTAGCAGCCAGGCACTTTATAGCAGCTTCTGCCAGCAAGTAGAGTGAATGGGTAAGTAAGTCATTCACGAAAAGCTCTTTGAGTGTCATTAAAATAATAAAAAAAATTAAAAAATAGAAAATCACTCGTAGAGCTCTGACCTCCTCCAGTCAGCTCATTTCCAGTGAGTATTCATTTGATCTCCTCTAATGAATTCATTGATCATCAAACATGACTATGTCACTAAGAGTCAAATATTTATTAAAAGATCATTAGACACCTTGTCACACTAATCATGACCTCTGACCTCTATTTTTTTTTCTTTTTCTTCTTCTTTTTTTTTAAGTAAAACTAAAAACAACCCTCCATCCCTGGGTGGGCTCCAACCAACCCCCGACCTTTGTGTTAACAGACAGACCCACTAACCACTGGCCCACAGAGACAGTCCACTGCTGCTGTTGTGGAGTTGAACACCACCAACATTTAATCATCTGGTCCCTGGTCCATGAGCAGAATTTACTGAAAATGAACTAAATTAAAATCCATTCAGAACAAACAAACAGATAAACGCCGGCAAAAATATAACATCCTTGGCAGAGGTAAAAAAAAATGCAGCCGGACCTGACCCCTACCATGAACCTACCTGTAACATGTCGGGACTAAAAGTGTGTGAAACTCGACCGGGATGATTCATTCCCCCCTCCCTTCCAGAAGTCAATGCCTACTTACTTCATGTCATGTTTACGGCGGCGCTGATATCTAATAACTTTCAGAGAGGGAGTGGGTGGTGGGCGGTAATCTTCAGCGGCAGATCGGCCATATGTTCCCTGATAACCAGAGGTGATGTGTGAAAATACTGTCAGCGCGCTCCATTGTGTCGGCTGACGTGGACGCTCAGGTCAAAGGCTCAGAACTGCAGCCGACACATGCTAATGAACTTATCTCGTTAAATATGCAGCGAGCCCTCCTCGGGCTGTACAGTGGCTGAGGCGCGCTTTCACAAGACTTCTGGGAACAGTCATCTTCCATTATGTCCAAACTAAATGAGGAGTGACCTGTGGGAGAGGCATGTCTGACCCGCGTCAAAATAGTTCCTGCCAATTTCGCACGTGGAACTTTGCAGATCCGTTTTGACTTTAAAGATAATGTGGTGACAGAGAGAATAAATGGATCTGGGTGCACCGCGTAACCTTGCTGAAGCAATCTCCCTCTGAAGCCAGTGTTCCAAGTCTGTGTAATTAATCAAAGACAATGATGTCAATGAGGGCTGCGCTTATGAAATTAGAGGCGTGCTGTCTCGCGTTACTGTACATCTCATAAATACATTAGACGGGACAGAGGAACAATAAACCATGTGTGGAAACCATCAGCTGTGTTCTTCACTCGTCTGGCGGTTACCTTCTCTTATTTGCACTTCAATTAAAGGCCTCGTAACGTGTCGACCAGGTAGACGGCATCGATGTGAGCGCCGCCGTGTGATAACAGTCTGCTCATTATGTAATTCCCTGTCCAAAGATAAATCACCTGACATCAGTGAGAACAAGGACGGAAATTACTTTACGGGACTTAAAAAGTATATCGTGTTTATCTGCCCTCAGAGCTTTTAGAAAAGTGCAGGTTAAACACAAATTTACCAGATGAGTTCGAATCTACTTCCACTGCGGAATCTCTTGTTTCTGTTGAAGCTGAAGCTGAAGAATCGTCATAGAAGTTGTTCTTTGTCATCAGTACCACGTATTCTGTCTCACATATACTCTTCTCCTAATGTATGCACAAAGATCTGAGAACTTTTAAGAGTCACACTCCACGAAGACCTGCAGCGACTCTGGTTCAACCCATCAGCAGTATAATGTGACAGTACTTTCATACAGTGAGCTGTCTGTGATATATGGAAAAGACTGAGTAATAAATCCTAATAATACTGTTATGACAGAGAGCCTTCCCATTAAAATAGAAAGGTCATGGGGGCGATTGTGAAAAAAAACAACCTTTATTGATGTTTACATGACATGACGGGGAAAAAAGACAAAAACAAAGAAACCTTATCTGCATTATGAGTTTAGGCACAAACCAACTTTTCTGTGTTGGATGACATTTCGTGGCATGAGTAGGAGAAGGTTGCCTTAATTCAATTGTGTGCGATTTGAAAATATGACATGTTTTGAGAAACATGCCGTCAGACGGTATTAAACATCTTTTGTCTTGACAATCCCTGCGCTTTCTCGTCGCGTGCAAAAAATCCAAGTCAATAAGATGACAGGACAATGTTGTGACATGCTGCAGTCGGCCCGAGCTTAACGCTCACTGGTGAATCCAGTGAACTATATGAAGAAATAAACAAAACCGAAAGGACAATTACACACTGAATCGCTTGTCTGCGAGATGGATTATTCTTTTTAATCTTTTTGTGTGAGTTGCCACTTTAATGGCGTGTATGTCTGTCGAGTGTCATTCTCCGAAGAATCGTCTGCGACCGTTGGCTGTCACGTCCGCTGTTTTCCTCGCCGCAGCGATGTCTGAGAGAGCAAACGTAAATGAACGACGCCATTCCTGTGCACGCTACTTCGCTCTGACGTGTCAAACAACACGCGGCGGCTTCAGGCCTGAGCGGCCGAAGCGTCAGGTCTCGTTTGCAGTCGCTTACAATTAACGAGAGGTTTCCCTCCAAAACTTTCTCCCCCAGACCACTTGTATGTTTAAATGGTACGTTTCTGCAGACGACAGCTGTGTCGGTTCTATGTCTGGCCTCCAAACCTGAATCTCAACAATCGTGTTCCAGTAATGGAGGTCAGGTCCACCAGAATTGTAGTTTAGTGCAAGAATAACACACCTTTATGGACTGAAAAAAGACACGTATGTTTATGGAAAACCAGGATTACATTTCCTCTCCTCCATACAAAACATTCTCACATCCTGTAGACTGATGACCGATACAGCCGCGAGGCACCGGGGGCTGTTGGTGTATTGATATGCTGATGGAAATATGCACTGTTAGTGAGCTCTCATAAGTACAAATGTCTGCAGTTGAAATCTCTTGAGCATCTTCTCTTTCAAGCATCACTTAGTTTTCTAGGACAGTTTCACAACGAAGGCTGTGGAATTAGCCCCGAACGGAACCGAATGACACTCTTATTTTCTCTCTTCCAGGTGATGAACGCCCTACGTTTGTGAGCGACAGACCGTTTTTTTCTGGGGGGGTGGGGGGGGTTTGCCACGCCAGGCACAGCTCTTCACCTCATCACATCCCCGTAACCACCCTCACAAGTTCTGTCAACGTGGCTCAGCTCCAAACACTCGACTTCACCGTCAGGACCTGAACCTCACAGATCGCCAATGCTAACAAGGAACTGCCTGCTGCTGTTCCTTTGGTTTCTCGTCGAGGAAGGCCCGGTCTGTTCTTTACATCAGCCGCCATCGCCATTGGGACAGAGCAGGACGGGGAGGGCGCACGCCAGGAGCTCGGTGGGCCCGATGAGGAATGGGGCAGCTGGATTTCAGCGGGTCAAGAGGGGCTGGGTGTGGAACCAGTTCTTTGTGCTGGAGGAGTATATGGGGTCTGACCCGCAGTACGTGGGCAAGGTGAGAAAGCTTATTTTTCCAGTTATTTATGGTTGTGGGCAAAGTCATAAATCACTAAGTAAGGAGCTTGGGAGAAATTGAATTGGTGGTAAATGGAGGGAACAACAGGACATGAGGGAGATGATAAAGCAGAAAAGGAACCGAAAAGAACAATAATGGAGAAGAAGTAAGTTTAAAAGCACTCTCGTTTCAGTGTGGCAATAAACAAAGAAGGAGATTATTTCCTGTAAAAAAAAAAAAAAAAAAAAAAGCAGTGAAGTTAAAGAAATGCATGTACCAGCTTCAATCGCCACATTCTGTCCCGTCACTTATTTTCTCTTGGAGCTGAGACTCTCGATTTTAATCTCATAATGCTGTTATGAAAATGAGTTTTAGTGCATCAGTGGAGCCCATCATGGCCACTGGAGCTGATGGCGGCCACTCAAGACAATAGTTTGTGATTAATCAGCTACGCTGCAACACATTTCAAGCAGCCCCGAAGTGGCTCTCTACTCCGGCCTGCTAAAAATATAGATGCTGTGTTAAGCTGTGCTGAGCACATCGGGCTGGTTTCAAAGTGGGAGACGGGGGGCGGCGTGCAGGATCTGCTTGGTTTTCAAAAAGGAGCACTGCCAAACTGCCAAATCCCTGCACATCTGTGAACACCGATGGACGTCGATCGCAATTTCATCATATTCAGGACAGGAAAAACACAATGTGACACAATAACGTTGTCTGCGGGCCAGAAAAACATGTATACGATTAAAATGGTGTACGCTGTATATAAATAACCATAATATAGAAACATGATTTTAAAAAATGTAAAATAATAATAAATAATAAAAATTGGGGACAGAATATGTAGAAGTGTAATATAATGGAGCACAACTCACTTCACCCAAAATGTGTGTGTAAATGTGTGCATTACCTGAGTGATGCTGACAATGAGAAATATTGTTGTTGACAAATAAATTAAAACCTCGAGTCTAAAAAAATCACACTACCCGACATGAAAATGTAGGAAAGATAACCAAAGTAAACAGGAGTCATGTAGACCGAATATCCTTCACAGGAGAAACAGCGATAAAACCACTGAGACGACCTGACACTTATGACACAGAGAGATAGAGAGAGTCAATGACCAGGTAGAAATATTTGTAAATTACAGCCCGTGTAAAGCTGTCAGAACATCAGCTAAATGGAGGCAGCAATGAAAAAAGACAGCCGGGAGGTCGGACGCAGTGAACTGGATTAAGACTGAGATACGGACTCATCCCATCAGACAGAATCTGTTGTCGCCCCGCAAACCTCAGCAATCTCTGTTTTTTTGTTATTTTATTGTACTCCGCTGTGGCTTAAGACATTCGTGGGTTTTAAAGCTAAAGTTGTAATTTGGCACTCGTAGCTGACATAGGATAATGGTAAGACTGACTTATCTGCCCCAGTGCTGCTGCAATCAGTCCTGACAAGCCTCGCTGTTTGGGGAAGTCTCCGAGGCCACAAGCTGGGGGGAGGGAGGCTGCTGGCGGCTGCACTCCGAAGGGCACTTAATCCCGGCTGCTGCACCGCCTCAAAAATAATTGACTGATTCTTTGGCTTATGAAAAGCATTTGGAGATGAGAGGCGCAGACCTATGTCGAAAGTTTAAAGGAAGGCTGTTGCTTTCGAACTGATTGTAGCTTGATCAGGTGAAATGTCAAACAGATAGTACTGAGGACTGAGTGGGCCGGGGGCCACTGACAAGGAGATATATGACAGATACACCTGGGCTGTGTCTCAACTCACATACTTCCGTTATTACACTTCTTTGTAGTACACTATGCACACCATACCCGTGAAGTGCGCACATTTCCACAGGGTAGTCCTGTCTCAGTGTGTCAGTGCCGTCGCACACTTACCGGAAATGTCTGAAAATGTGCCGCGGTTTGCTAGCTTAGCAAGCTCATGTTAGCGATTGTGTTTTTGTACCAAATAAATCAGTTGGAAACATAACTGTATTGTGTCCAACTACAGCACAGCAATGCGTTGTGAGGAAAAAAAAAACAAAACAAAACATGAATGACTTACATCGCTAGATTGTGTGTCACTGTTGTCTGCCAGCATGAAAGGTACGTCATTCCTATGTCAATAAGATGGCGGCCGTTGAGGGTGGAAAGGCATTTTAGTGCGCCAGTGTGTAGTACACTACATTTTTGCATGCTCATTCAGTGTAAACACACTTATGTACTAAAAATAACTAAGATTAAGTATAATAGTACATGATTTGAGACACGGGCCAACGCATTGAACCAACCTACAGCACAATGCATACATCATAACTGCTCATAATGTTTCCATACACATCAGTATGTACGCTGGAGTGTTCGGCAGGAACTTTCACTCAGGCAAAAGTCTGTCAAAGTTTGGGTGATAGATGGGTCAATAAATCACTGGACATTTGGCACAGGAGACCAGTGTTCAGTCATTAAGCACCAGTGATGCAGTTATATTTGTGAAGACCGCAATGAATCAGCAGGTCGGGTCAACATGCTGAATAGCAGCCTACGGGTCACAGGTGGTGATAATACACCATCAATGTCAATTTTCTCTGAAATGGGACCGTAACAGAGCTTCAGAGCCTACCGCAGTATCATGTTTATAATTCTGTCACACAAGCCTAATTCACCTGCCTCCATGTCAAATATAATATAATTCTTGTCATTGCTCGAAACTTTAAAGAACAGCAAGGAATTCCACAAAAAATGGTTTCGGTTCGTGGATCCACCGAGTACATTTGCAACTAAAAAACTGCCCGCTGGTTGAGGAACTGATGCAAACTTCCGATGACACTTTTGCTGCGCTTTGCATGGAGAGGAAGAAACGGGTCCTTCGTCTGTTATCTTAGCCTCCGGGGGTACCTGAGATCTATAACAGTGTTATAGTCAAACACCATTTCCCTTCTCCTCTGTCTTCCTGCATTAATTTATAATTTACTTACCCTTTGGGCTGTCCCATTAAAGTCAATGATTCGGATCCCCAAGCGTTACGCTCCCGAGTCAAATCCCATTTTGCTGAATCATTCCCCGTATTTTTACTTTGGCATTATACATTGATGAATGCATGATAGCGGCACAGCAGGATAGAGACTTTAAGAAAATCTAACCCAAAGTTAACCGAAAAGGAGGAGAACGACAAAGTCATCTTGGCAAAAAAAACAGTCTTTCCGGCTTGTACGTTCCAAGACAGAATTTGTGATGTTCTGTTTATGTGTTTGTGCATCATGTCAACAAAGGAAGGGTCAGAGGATCTTGATCTGACCTCCACAACCTGTCAGAAATAATTTGCGGCACCTAACGCATCACTGTCAACTGTCATCATAGCAGTGTAATTAATTAAATCACTTCAGACGACGCAGCACAAGCGTTGGAGGGGGAGAGGAGACCGCAGATGATGGAGCGTCACAATACCGGAGTTACGGATCAGCTAGTCCGCCTGTTAGCTGGTGACTTGCGGCTGAATGCACTGCTGATCGCTCGCGGAGACGGCAGCTGCTTGGAAGCAGCAAGATAACATTTCAGTGTCCTTGTGTCTTCCCCTTTCCTGTTTCGGCGCGTACTCATCCGTGTCCCAGAACCTTTATCCACCACGAGAGTTCAAGAGCGCCGGAATGCCGCAGAGACAATTAGCGCTACTGAACCTGGAGTTCATACCAACCACCTCCAAACTGCCATGTCGACTCGTCTTCCTTCCTTCCGCTTCAAATAACAAACTCCCGGCTTGTCCAACGGTGTCGTACACTGATACACAAGACTTTGGCGGGTGTGCGTGAGATGTGGCAGGCTTTCAAACGCTCACGTTAGCTCCTGAAGTCAATAAAAGCTCAGCTTTTGACACTAATAGGTAAAAATCTCCACCTTAGGAGGCGGGTTGGGTCCAGCAAACACCAGACTTTGCAGCGGGAGACAGGTAATCGATAACTATTTGCAACCAGGAGTTTCTCATTTACAACACACGGTCCAGATTGGACGGAGGGATGTGAGCTTTCCTTTGGAACTCGGTAAACACTGGCAGTGTTTGATGAGCTGGTAGGGAAACCACAGGACTTGGATCACCCCAATAGGACGTTTTTTGGGATGTCTCATATGTCACCCATAAAGGAAAAAGTAAAAAAAAAAAAAGAAAAATAATTTGTGCAGGCTGGGTTTTTCCTTAAGCAGTATAACACTTAGGCACAGTGCCAGTGTTTTTTCACAGTTATTTAACTGAATGAGAGACGAACCAACAACAACAAAAAATATACTTGATGTTTGACAGCGCTCCAACACACACACACACACCAATTCTCTTCATTATATTATGATTTGAAAAAAGTGAATCAGACACCAGGCGCACCAATGTTATTTTGAACAGGCTGTGAAGCCGTGTCACAGTGGTCTAACACGAGCGCAGTAATATATTCAGTTTGCGTGCATAATACTATCATTTAATAATTATGCAATTATTTTTAATATTCCTGCCCCAACAGATGTTTGGGCGAGTTAATGTGGCAGGCGGGGAACGTGGAAGGAATGTTGGTAAACCCACAATCACAAATAGAAGCTGCTTCTTACACCACTTACTTAATTATCCACTCGGCTCCCTGAGGTGCACAGAAGGTCACGACACCTCTCTTCAGTCCAGTCTGAACCGCTGCTTCTGCTCACGACTGCTGGAATTAATGTGGAGGAGACAGCGAGCTGGCGCCTCGCTCAAGGTCCACAAAGGCCACGGAGAGAGCGGGGTTGTGTCATTGTTCGTAACGTCACAGGAGCCTCCATCAGATGTGAGAGAAAGGGGAACAGCCCAGAGGAGATATTAATAGTACGATGAAGCCCGGAGCCACATCTAGAACCTTCTGGAGTCAAAGGAGTCAAAATACCACCGGTGTGGCATTGGATCGCGCCACGAACATCAGACCAACAAACAAGGCGACGTTATCAGCGTGACGGTAACGAGTCGATGGAAGTTTGTTCAGGAGAAGAGCGCAGGAGTTTGGAGAGACGACAATGAAATGGAAATGGAACCTCTGTTGGTCTTGGAAAGAAATGACGACCTTGTTTGACGCCAAAAAAAGGCTCCGTTCTGCCATCTTCAGACTATCATCAGACAACCACTTTCATCATCCCGTTAAGCCCCGCCCACAGACTCTGTACCAGGCTCTGAGCCCGCCTACATCAGACAGACCCATGTGTCTTTGCTGATTTTGTTCAGTTAATGAGCTCCAACGGTTCGTGCCCAGACGGACCTGCAGCGCAAATCCAAACATCCTGGCGGTCAGAAATACTATGGTAATCTATTTCCTGACTGCGTTGCTCAGAGTAAAAGACATTACTCCGCCACTTGAACATATTGATCTGGAATCACTGCAGCACCATACATATTGCATTTGATACGAGTCTGCATGCCGAGGAGCTCCGCTGACAACAACCACATTATTGCAGATTAGCAATTAAAGCCCAGAGGGGTTTCCAGGGGTTAATGTAACAACCTCGTGCCCTCACAATTAAATGACACTGAGGCCTCTCCTGTGCTGAGCAGCTGATTATCTGCAAGTAAAATCAGCCATTAGTGCATCGCCGGCTTCCTCTCTGTGTTTAACACTGCGTTAGCTAATCAGTGTTTCTGAGCAGCATCACGGATCTCTACGCTGAAACATATTGGTCAAGAACTGATCGTTGGTAGTTTATTATTGTTATTAATATTACTATTTAGAATCCACTTTCAGAATCTTTGTTTGACATTTCTAAAATACTGGACTGATATTCTGTCTCTCTGTCAATACATGAAAAAACTTTTTCAAAAAAAGATCTTCAAAGTCTCCTGAAGTCATCAGAACTAATCCTGACCTGCAGCCTAATCACGTCAGTGCATACAAATCTCTGATCTAAAAGAAAGTGTGTCTGCATCTATTGTAAGAGATGAGTGATCAATGAAAAATATCTTTTTATTATTATGTTTAAGATTATTAGGGTTCTTGTTGAATTAGGTTGACGGTAAGTTTGGGCAGACGTGAATATACAACTCCACTCCGCAGTGGTCGACTGTGACCTAGGAGAACACTGTTCTCCAGTGGAGCAGCAGAGAGATGCTGCATACACAGACTTCAAAATACACAGTAGAAAGGAGCAGGTTTTCATGAACTTAGAAGAATGTGATGGGAGGAACAAAGAGACTGGACCAGAACCGCCCACCCACCCCCTTTTTCTTCCCATATGTCTGGGGATTATGATAGCCAGGCAATCTGTGGGATGCTAACAGGGAGATTAAACAAATGATTCACGTGCCAAAATAATATATCTGGGGAATTCAGGTCCACAAAATAACATCAAATAGCTAAATAGCCATCAAGTTGTGACAACAAAACCTGCGAATGCACATATACTGGAAGTGAATCCCATGTTTTCAAATCAAATCTAATCTTTTTAAGTCTCTTCAGCACAATCACCCTTCACACGCTCATGGATAAGAATGAAGAAAATCCTCTTTCTAGCCTTATAAAACATGTGATGGCATGCTGCCATGCTGTTTCTCACTGCTGCAGACAAAAGGTCGCTCATTTAAATAAAAGTCAATAAAGTACTTTTAATAGAAAGGGCAGCCCTGTTTCTCCCACATGTTTATTCCCTTTTTCCCTGCCTGACACAGAATGACCATCCTTTTTATTGATGGCTCTTCCTCCCAGTCCCACCCCACGCCTGGCTGAGATTTATTACAAATGTGGGAGTGCAGTTTAATCCCTCAATGAGGACCTATGAGAAGGACATAAACCTTCTCGGCACCTGACCGTATGAAATTTAACCAGCCTTTCACGACGATCCACGTCATTAAGCGCGTTTGGGTGCAATCGCTGTGACACCCTCGCCGTAAAACGCTTGAAACTGAAAGCAGGCGCCAACCTAAAAGCAGCAATCATGTTTGCACACTATGATGACAGTAGCCGTCGCTACAAGCGCACCTCGGTGAGCTCGACTGCGCGCCAGCCGCTAATGAACGCCGAAAAGGCAGGACTCATGTCGTGATGGCGGAGGTCACGTCGGCGACCTGTTTACTTGTCCCTGACATGTCCGGAGGAGGCTAACGACGTTGGCGAGCTGTGGCGACAGAAATGTAGATTAGCGTGATTAAAACAACTACTTGCTGGTGAACTTTCCTGAAACAGATCCCTGTAATCCACAGTAGTTTGAAAAGATCGTTTCTCCTCGAGGATCTCAGCACAAAGGCGAAGATCCGGCCGCTCGTTAGCACATATTAAGAAGCCCAGGGCCTCTGCTATCGTAATGTGGGTTGATGATGAATGTTGTGAGACATTCAGAGAAGAACAGCTGAAATAAAAGCTAATGGTGCCATTCATCTGTCCTGACAAAAATATAGGTATGTTTCATACGTCATCTTCTCGGGTAATGGATTTTTTTCTAGTGAATTTCGTCTTTGGATATTTCCAAATGGCGGACTAATGCCCCAATCAGTATCACTTACTATAATTTTTTTTTCCCCTCTATCTATACCTTGACCTTGACGTACAATATTATTGTGTTTCTGTGTAGAAAATTGCATTCTGTATATTGTATCAATAGCACTATGTTGCTTAATCAAGTGTGATATGAGAAGGGAGGATTCAAAAAGGGATCAATAACAATCTTGTAAATTAATGCAACGTGTCACAAATCATTCTTACACTATGTTAGTAACATGCAGACGGGAGAAAAAAAAAAAATTATTGTAAATAGTTTAGTAAATAAAGCTGCATCGCGTCACAGCCACAGCGTTGACCAAAGTCGGCAGCTCTATCAAGGCGACGCTGGCGACAAACATCTACAAACAGCCTCTGATGACTGAGAGATGCAGAGAGGTTGGGGAAGCGGGGTG